>VOMN01079919.1:0-11796 GCA_014899125.1 Orchestia grillus
GAATACCCTTACCACACCACCCAGAACACGAATTCAAGGAAAAGACAGTTCACTTACGATTACCTTCATGAATTATGACGAAGTGCCAAGACTTAGAGATCGTGGGCCAAACAGAACCGGTTACGCTGCTGCTAGATCAGTACTGTATGAAGATTTAGAAAAACTGAATGTGGCTTCTACTGTTAAAAACTTATTAGGAGATGGTCAGTTCAACCCTAACATCCAAAATAAGAAAGAAATTTTGCTGGCAGCTACGTTATAGCTATAAAAAGCTAAGCGATCTATAGTCATTGACTGATCACAAACCTAATCAGTTTAACACCACTCATTAAAAAAACTGGATTGTCTGCGAGTCCAAGAGAGTTTTTCAGAGCCACACAGGGTACAAAAGTTTTTAAGTGTGCAGCCTAATATAAGAGATACTTACTATACTCTAAGCAGATCTATCATTCTCTCAAAATTCACTGCAAAGAGAAGCTTAAAGTCTTAATTTATAAACATGTGCTCTAGTAGCAGTAGTGTAGCGTAGCCTAGAGAGTGTCCGTGTTTCCAAGTCATGACAACAACTCCCAAAGCCCTAGAAGATGCTACAGGTTGGGCCGTCTAGGCTGGACAATCCATCGTAACTATTCCCTCTGTGCTGTGTTATCTCTAGGTACGGGCTACTAACAAAAAAAGAACCTTTATAATTCCAACACGTTTTACCGTTGGGTCTTTCAATGCTTTACAACAACTGGTGTGATGAGGGATGTGATGAATGTGTGGTTTAAGCTTCCTTTTCCAAGGGAAGAACTTCGCGGTCACGTGAAAAACCTTGCCTGAATTGAGGTTCAAACCCTGGTTCTTTCGGCTGTGAGGCCATCACGCTAACCACTGCACCATGGAGCCCACAAACTAGCAAACCTCATTTTAACACTAGTACAATGGCACAATGCTTCTTTAAGGTATGCACATTTGATATGCTTACACAGTTAGAGGCTTTGCATACAGTCCTGCTAAGTTGAAAGAACATCTCAGACCAGAGGTGCATGGACCAACTGGAGCCAAAACCTTCCCTAAACTAAAGAAAAAACGGAACCGGAGTTACTGTGACCGGAGTTGTCATCAAACAGAAACGAAAAGCAGACACAAAGTCGCGGAGATCGTCAGCTGATTTTGTTTTGTACGGTTGTGGGAGACTGAGCTCGTTTGATAATACATGATGATTGCAAGTGTTGTATTAATTGTTTTGGAATTTTTATTTGGTTTGCTTTATTCATTGCATTGGCATGAGCAGCTGGCTCTTGTTTTTACCTAACAAGCTCTGAGGCCCAGGCCTCTTACCCTTAATTAGGCATAAATTTTTTCGAGGATATCAATTTTTTTGAACATACCTTACTAAGAAGTTAGATACTTGCCAAACAATTTATTTATCTACATTTTGTATATCAATTTGCTTTTCCTGTACTTGTCTTTACTTATTATATTTTCTTTTGTGCAAGATGAATGACATTTCACTGATTAACTGGAATGCTGATCTAAATGAGTATAAAGGGATCAGTTTTTGGGTAATGTTAGAATAGGCACTTATTACAGTGCTACTTTTAGGATTAAGTAGAGCAGTCCTGATCAGTGAGCAGGTTGAACAATTTTGATGCATTAAATCTTGACTCAGATGGCAGGGCAGACCAGATGGATGGATCTTGGATCACCACCATCTGGAAACAAATGCAAAGGTACCTCAGATAAAAACACTTGTTATTTTAGTATGAATGTGGTAGAGACCAATGCAATGATGGGCAAAGCTTCTGATACTTTGGTTGAAAAGCAGCATATCCAAGACCTTAAGCTCAATAGATCAAAATTCCACTGTTCTTGTCATGCAGCTGACAGTCTCAAGGTTCTTTGGTTGGATTGATATAACCAAAACCATCTCATGGGTCACAACCCACTAGCTGTTACTGCTTGGCTGAGGCAGCTCATAGATTTTTCACCAGATCAAAATATTAGTCACAAAAATATCTCTGTAATTAAATTCAATTGCTCATCAATGAGAGAAATTATTGAGATGATTGTTTGCAACAGTACTGTTGAAGTTACTGTAAGGCATTACAGGCCTACAAAGGACTGTAGTAAAGTGCCTTGGGGTGTTATTAACCCAATTGACCCTGAGATTAATCCAGAGGACCTGAAAGATTCTATTACTTGTAATGGTTGCACAGTGCATAGTATAGGCAGATTAATCAAATTCTCTGGAGGAAGAAGAGGGCCTTGATAGGCTTGATATAAATTATATAAGAAGGCCTTCATGTGCCAAAAATAAATGTCCCAGTTCACTGTTGACATAAGTGCTTAAATTTTGGACATAAATCTACCTCCTTTGTTTGAAAGCCTGGATTAGTCATTTGTTAATTTTGTAATATCTTAAATTTTGACCCTCAGGAGCCATGGCATTGACAATAGGTTAGGTTAGTTAGGCTTGGCTATGCTCTACTAAGGGAACTGGTATCCTCAGAAAAAGACTTAGGATACATCAGTTTTAGCTAGTTCTTTGAGACTTTATCTTTTTTGCCCACTTCACTTCTTTCCATTTTCATGCTTTCTTTGTTAATGCTGATGATTTTTTGTCTTTTCTTTCTCTTCTTTTTTAACTTACCTTTTCTATGGGTAGGGAATCTTATGTGGGAATGCACCATATGTTTAGATTCCCTATTCTCCAAACTTGATACTAAATGGTGCTTTTTTTGGTATGAGATAGTTGAGTTACTAAAGTGCTGCTATCCGTGCTACTGTTACTACTACTTCTATTAAATTTTTGAATTTAAGAAAAGAAAGCTAGGGTTTCCAAGTTTCTTTTTGGTATGTTCTAGGTCAGTTTTTCTTATGCAGTATTGCTAAGCAATTATAAATCTAATTAGTTTACAGGTACAAATTATAGAATTAGCATGAAGAAAATGCAGTAGGCTGTTGTGGGAGTCCCTTTAGAGGAATGTCTATGACTATAATGTTGAAAATTAATACCCTTTGTTTGCCTATTGGTTAAGTCTAAAGGTTTTTTCCTCTCACTCAAAAACTCCAGCAGGAAATATGACCCCAAATAATACATAACTGGGTTGCTTTGTTTAATGATAACTGCACAATCCTGATCAGCTGTTACCTCATAAAATCAGCAAAAAGGTGTCACTGAGTTTTCACATATTATGCTTTGAGTGAGTATTAGCACAAAAGAATTGTATCAAATTTGAAATGTTAACTAGGTGTAAATTTTAATAGCTAACAAACCCCAACATACTGAGAACTTTGTGGCTAATGCCATTCAAAATTTTGTTCCCTAATCTATAACAACTTTGGATGTTGCTTGAAGTGAAGCACTTCTTACACAAAAGCATGCTAATGTCAATGAACCAAAACTTCTTTATCTAAGTTCAGAACTTGTATGTAAACCAGAGGCCAGCCTATGAGCATTGTTTGTCTTATTACCAAAAAGTAAACTATAGGTGTAAAATGACAACTTCAGCAGTTAGTTCTATGATAATCTCAAATCTATGTTATCTTACCACTGCAAACTACATGTGTGATTTTCAAGCCTGTGTTTTTTTTGGGGTAAGCCAACTTTGGCTAAAAATTATAATTTTGTTACTTCCAAGAACATCAAACTTTGATATGTACCTACTAATGACAGTTCAGTAAGCTGATTGCAGTATTATAGCTCATATCTACTGCTCCAGTCTAAGAGCCTCTGCTTTTTGCCTGAATCAGTAACAGTACTGAAAAGAGATTGCCTGCAAGGGAGCTATATAATTTGAGCCAATTAGACTCTGAACAGGGGTTTGATTATTAGCACATCATTTCTAGTTTTTCTCCCCAACTCCATAAGTTGTGTACCACACAAACCCACTATCAAATGCCATTTCATATTTTATGCCAACACTATTATGGGCCAGAGATGGTCTTGTGGGCTGTTGAGACAACAAATAGGAAACGCATGTCTGGAGATGAAGTGGCTCAGCTTGGGGCTGCAATGTTGCAAGTTTGTGCCCCAATTCTCAGTTATTCTCCGAGTGTGATGTGTTTTTCTACTAGTTGGCCTAGATTGCTTATTGTATGTAACTGGAAAACTTGAAGTCTGACCTGGATGTTGAGGTATGCGCTTTCAATGTTGGGTTTATTGCATGATGAAGTCAGAATATCCTGCAATCAACATACAACTTTTGAGGTAATTTGTTTGGTAAATGTGCCACTTAGGGGAATTTGCTACTCTAAGCATCAAGGGACGAATATCATAAAACATTGTAAAAATTATAATCTTGGATGGAGCTTTCTCTGTAAAGTATCTGTAAATACAACTACGTTCCAAGAAGTAGCATGGGGTCTGTGTAGTATCTATTGCTTCAAACATTTAGGTCTGCATTTTTGCATATAGGGCAAACATTTTAGATATGTTAATCTATAAATAGTGAATAATATTTATGTTCACAGAGTTCAATGAATTTTAGATTGTCATTTTTAGACCTCACAGTTTGTTCTTTTGCCTCAAACTTTAAGGTTAGCCCAAGATGAAGCGTGCAGTGGTGGCTGTGCCCCAATTGGACAAGCCTGAAGTCAAGAAGCTGTGCAGTGAAATTAACTCTGTTCTTCATGAGGGCCCTACAAATACCTCTTTCTTTGGTAAGATATTTGTGCTGTATTTTATTTTTCCAATCCCTTTTAAATTCTTCTCAGTGTTGAATGAATCATTTGTATTCCTCTTATATTTGTTGGGATAAGTTCACATCACTGTTGTGTGCTAGTGTGATTATGTGTGTTGCTTCTGTACAATGTTTGTAATGAATAATTAATTATCATATCACTTTTCTCTTTGATAAAAGTTTTCCAAGTCAATTTCATGTCTTGTTGACACTGATAATTTAATTTAGCAGCTTTTACATGGATTGATATTGAATTTTGCCATCTATTGTTGACCATTTATTGTGTGGTCTGACGAGAAGATTTTCACTGTGCAGACACAACACACAGTGATGACCTGTTATTTCTGCCATGCAAGAAGTTGCCTGAGGGCAGTTGTGTCCGTTTTTGCAGTGTGAAACTAGCTAGAGTGATCATGTTTGCTGCAGTTGGTTCTGGTGACACGAAAGTTCCTTTAGTTTTTATTGAGGGATGAGTCGTTGATGTGTAAATCCAAGCTTCCATTAAAATGATGACAGGAAAAGTATTATGCTGGCTGGATCTCTTAAAATTTTTAGAAACCTATATGACTTTACTCAGAATATTGTTCTATCCCACATATCAAATTTGACCCACCTCTAGTATGAAAATATTTTAATGGTTTTGGAGTTTTGGAATGAGAGCATATTGCCTTTCTAGGTCTACACATCAGCCCAATAGACCTAAATGTCTGGGCTATCCTTGAGAATGTTTCTGTGAGAGCATGCGTTTGGTTCTGGGTCTGACAGGTCCACTGCTAAGAATGATATTGTTTGCATTGTGTTGTATAAATTAACCAAACTTTGTAATAATATCAACAAAATAATTAGAGAAAGTTTTTTGTATGGATTATTTAAACAAGAGTGATAGGCAACTGGGCCTTACTGTTGTGCTTAGTTGTTATGTCAATCATTATTTTCTGTCATTCCAGGGTCAAGAGTATCTGTTCAGAAAAATACTCTTCTTCCTTCACAGTCTTTTGGGTATTCATGCCACTCAGTGACCTGTCATTTGCAGCCTAGGGTCAAGACAAAAGCTCATTTTGAAATCTGATTATTGTAATGTCATAATAATATGTACCCAAATATTTTGCCAAATTTTAGTAATATTTCAAAAGCATATTTGGTAACCAATAATTGCTTTGTTGGTAAATATTTATGAATTCATACTTGAAACTAAAACATTATGACCAGCATTCTCTTGTGTTATGTTCTACACATACTAAGTACCTAGTGCTGATACATTGCCCGCCCATTCACATGGCAAGAGCTTGAAGGAATTTGGTCTGATTTCCTGTGAAAGAGTGACTGAAGAACCAATGCTTTCCTAAGTAACAAATGACGCATGGTGGAGGATAGTATTCTGAGCGAATTGTGAGGTATTAAATTTTGTATTCAAATGCTAGTATAGACATTGAACTAAGGCCATTTTGTTACAAACGTATTGAAGTCAGAAGTGAGTTATAGTTATTTGTGGCAGACTGAAGTATGTATTGGAAATAATTCAAGAATATTCCAGAGTTTGGTAGCTATATCTGTGAAGGATGTGTGTGTATCTTAGATGTTGTGCATGAAGTGTTTGCGGATCACTAAATTATTCATATGTTGCCTAACAAGGATCGAAGATTTGTATTTGCAGTTAATTTTTTTCATTTGTTAGATAGAGGAGTTCTTGAGTGTAGGCTTACCAAAGCCACTGGGGTCTGAATAAACACTTTTAAGTAGAAGCTGTGGTCTAAATATAGTGTAGATATTACAGCTGATGGCACCTGTGATCTGAATACAAATGATCCAGCTTGTTAGTTGTTGCCAGCTGTTACAGAGGAAACCTGTGTGCATGATATTTTATTGAGAGTGGGCGCATGTTATTTCTTCCATGTTTTCTCAAAATATGGGTCTCATTGTTACTCTATTTACAGAAGACAAGTTACAGCCACCTGATGACCTTGAAACATTCTACATCAAAAGCGAAGTGGCTGACAGTCAAGTGGAGTCCATCTCCATCAAGGAGGAGCCCAAGCTTTGCGATTGCGATACACAGGTAGCTACTGCTGTCTATTGTTTTCACAGAGCCTCACTACCAAATGGTTCTCTTTCTTATTTTTTGTAGGACACCAAATAGGACAGCGTAAATTGTATTCTTATTTTTTCAAGTAAATTGATTCAGAAGTTTGCGTGCTTGCATTTCTGACCAGGTAGCAATTTTTTAATGGCTGAGTGAAATGGAATAAGATCTTGCCATGATAACTCGATGTTCTCAGCTACATCCAAGGCAAATACGCTATTGTTCCTGACAAGAATATAGTCATTATTGTCTTAGAGCATGCTTACCATGCTTATTTTGGAACATAATTTGGTAACTATGACGAAGCCTAAGCTTCACTTGTAGTATGTTAACATGAATCACTTATCTGTGTATTTGGACTGAGGGTAGGAAAAGTTTTCTCAAGTTTTAATTTTTTTTTCGAGTTTTGATGGAGCCAATAAACCACAATCGTGACTGCTACTTCTGTTTGATTTTTTTCATTTGGATCCATGCAAAGAACTGTAGCTGCATCAATTTTTCAAATCTTTAATTAGCACTTTGTCTTGTTGCTCATTGTGATGAAATTTCTGTACCTGTCTGGTGAAGTTTCTGACATTAATAATGATGATTCCTCCAGTGCAGAAGAAATTGAAGGACAAGAAGTGACTCTTGCCTATGATGCTCTAGTTCCTTATTTTCTAAAGAAGCGTCCAGATTTATCAGGTCATCACTTAATTTCTGTCTGAATTTAAAATGAAATACGAGTGATCCAATCTTACATTTTATTTAAATTTTAAATCACCAGTGTAGTTTCTATGATTATGTATGACTGATTTCCATCTACTTCAAGCTTTTCAATTCTGCTATTGAAAAATTGTTCACTTTTGAATAGAAGAACTCTGAAAAGCTGGTTTCTATCGACTCGTCGCTTGTTTGAGTTAACCCATCCAAATGATTCTGTAAACCGTTGTACAAATGGGAATCTTAAGAAGTAAGAACCTTCATTAATTCCAACACGTTTCACCGTTGTGTTTTCAATGCCTTACAACTACTGGTGTGGTGAGGGATGTGAGGAATGTGTGGGTTAAGCTTCCTTTTCCAAGGAAAGTACTTCGTCGTCACGTGAAAAGCCTCGCCTGAGCCGAGGCTCGAACCCTGGTCCTTTTAGCTGCGAGGCCATCACGCTAACCACTACACCATGGTGTAAGGAAGGTTAGGTTATTTTTTTAGGTTAGATTCTTTTCTATTTATATAGAGTTTAACTAAATAGATTCTAGCCTATTAGGTAGGTTAAATAATAAGGCAGATGAATAACATTCTCCCAACCAAGTTCTTCGATCTCTTGGGGCGTTATTTTACTGTGTGGGGTCGAAACACGATTTTGAAACTGATATTTCAGAGTTGTTCCTTCAAAACCTAAAGATTCTGCTTGTTGTGGAATTAAAGAGCTTCTAAGTAAATTGAAAGAAGTTGTATGGTCATGAAAACTACATTGGTAATTAAATTTTTATATAATACAAGGTCTGATGACCCGTTTTTCCACTTAAATCTAGGTCTACAATTTTGGGATGACTTGAGTAACCTGGTGTTGGTTTTTCAAAGTCCTCTGCCGAACCTTCGGCATCCAAATTGATGAAAAAATTCCTATTTAGCATTTGTGTTAGATAGGAAAATTAAGTAGAATATTTGTCTCACTTGATATTGCATCAACTTTTGAATGAAATCTTCAAATTTTTTCATCCTTAAATTTGGTATTTGCCGTTTTGCTACTTAAGTCACCATCGTCTGTAGACAACTTGAGCTCGTTTTCATCTACACAATTTACTGATCCGTATTTTCAAGAACGGAGCCCTCAGTAGTTATTTTCATTTAAATCATCATTATGTGATGAGAATGGCGCAGGCTATTTCAGGCCCTTCATACTCATGTTGTTTGCTAGGGGCATGGTTCAGAGCCGATAGCTACAATACTGTTTAACCCATGCTAACCTCGTTTGAATGCAGTTGTATAATGCTTTTAAATACAATTAACAACCTTAAAAATAACAATTTATTGTGTGGGATACATTTTCCCAACAAAGTTATCATTTGCAGCAATTTAAAATGCATGTGTTCATAAAACAAATTTAATTCAACTCAAGGCAGGAAATTAACTTGGGTTGAAATGGGTTTGAGAACCTCTGCTTAGTGCTTGTTCTATGCACAAGAATACTCGACAGCTTATTGGTTGCGGTGGGTTAGAGATAGTTTCTGGCTTATATTCTGAGCCCTTTACTGACCGTATTAGTTTATTGATGAGGCTGCTGTAAGCGTCGTGCAAAAAACTAGGTGCAGTCTTTTGTATGTATGCGTTAAGGCTGCATTTAACTTTGCAAAAACTAGGAGTTTAAAATGATTTTTGAAATCAGTAAATTTTTAAGGGTTAAAGTCCAGCTTACTTTTCAGCCATAATGGACGTTGTGAGTGTTAGCTCATCTATTTTGAATTTCCATAATCCCTTCTCTCTTGCTTATGTCCCTTCAGGGAGCACTGTCAGCTTACTTTTGCTATAGATAGGCCTTTAGGACTTTTATCTTTCGTGCCCACTCGGCTTCCTTCAATTTTTGTACCTTCTTCACTTTTTCTTTGTTGTCTTTTATTCATCTTCATTTTTAACTTACTGTTTCCATGCACTGGAGATCCTGTGTGAAAGAACACCTTGTACATAGATATATTCCTTGCTTTCTACTACTAAATGGTCTCTTCTCTTCCGGTGCGACATAGTTTCAGTGACTGGAGTGCAGCAATCTTTGCCACTATCACTACTACTACTACTAGTTTTTGTGCCCTTTTAGTATTTTATCTCACAATCACGTGCATTCTGTGAAAAGTTGCACTTTCCTCTGAGCTAATATTCAGCAATTGGAAGTCCTGGATTCATCACGAAGAAAAGACTTTCAATAGCCTCAAAACTTCATGTAATATTGGTAAATGTGTATGTTAAATTTAACTTTTTACGCTCTGAATTAATTTTTTGCAGTAAACAAGTCGTTTTTTCGTTTTGTGCTGATGTATTCGAATGAATGTTTGAATGAGAAAAAAAATGAATGGGTTAACGAAACAGAAGCTTTACCCTTTGCAGTTGTTACCAGATGATGAAGAAAAAATTTAGGCCCAATAAAATTATACGAAAGTTAAATTTAGGTGGGCTTGTGAGTTGCACCAAGGCATGAAGGGATAGGCAAGTTTAGGAGAAAATATTTAGTGGTTCTGCACTCGCCCTCCTGTTCTACATCATGTGACTGAGTCTGTGTTATTGTAGTCTGAGAGTCTACGTGCAGTACGTGACCGAGTGTGTGTTATTGTAGTCTGAGAGTCTACGTGCAGTATGTGATCGAGTGTGTGTTATTGTAGTCTGAGAGTCTACGTGCAGTACGTGATCGAGTGTGTGTTATTGTAGTCTGAGAGTCTACGTGCAGTATGTGACAAAGTAGGTGTTATTGTAGTCTAGTGGTTGAAAGTAGGCATAGTTCAGGTTCATAAATTTATGATGGTTTAAGAATTTTAAAAATGCATTAAGGAGGAATACAGTGACAAAATGCTCCAATTTTCAAAGATTTCAACATAAATTCTGATAAGTTGCTTAGCCACTATTGGTAGTCGTAAAGTATCGCTCTGTTTTGGTTTTTGTAATTAGTCACAGTAAATTAGTTATAGTAGGTATGATAATTTCGTAGCACTTAAAGTGAATTAGTAGTAGTTACAGTAAATTGATAGTAGTTACAGTATATCAGTTATTAGAGTACGTTAGCAGCATAAATTAGTTACAGTAAATTAGTATTAGTAGGTATAGTAAATTCGTAGCACTCGCTCTGGATTAGTAGTAGCTAGAGTAATTATTTACAGCATATTCAGCAATTAAGTAAAATAAATTAGTAAGAGTAAAATGCGCGCTGGCGTGTTTCCGAATCCTATTTGCGAGCGTCCTCAGACCTGCCACTTGGTGTGCAAGTGTTGCGACTGGTGGACGGGCACTTACGTTTTGTGATGTGGATGGAAGACGTCATGTCTCAACTCTACATGTACCAGTGCTAGAAAAGTGAATAGTTCTTGAGACTGCTTTTAACTTCCCTCACGAAGCTAACTTTAATCTTACTGCAAATATATATGGAATCGTTGCTAGTATTTCATTTCAGCTGGGGGTAACCTTATTGTAAATGTACCTAAGACAGCAACTCTTTTTCGTATAAATATGGCAAAAGTCTTATCGCAGACACGATTTTTAAAGAACCTTTATTAATTCCAACACGTTTTACCGTTGGCTTTTCAATGTCATACAACTACTGACACGTGAGGGATGTGAGATTAAAGCTTCCTTTTCCAAGGGATGCACTCCGTGGTTACGTGAAAATCAGCGCCTGAACCTGGAGTCGAACCCTAACTTCCCAGCAGCGAGGCTAACTCGCTAACCAGTCCGCCATGGAGCTGTCCCCAATTGGCAAGCTTCAGGAACTCGGCACGTGTGTGCTTCACTCTTGAGTGAAAACAAGAAAAACCGAAAAAATGTTTACCATAACTTTCACTCGTACCATAACTTTCAATCGTACAAAAAATTTCACTCGTAAAATAACTTTCACTCGTGCAATATCTTTCACTCGTACAATACCTTTCACTCGTACAATACCTTTCACTCGTACCATAACTTTCACTCGTACAATACCTTTCACGCGTTCAATAATTTTCACGCGTAAAACAACTAATTTCGAAAGAGTAAAAGTGGAAAGAAAATATGAGCCACTAAGAGATGCTGCACAATTCAGCGAGTGGCCATCGACAGTTTTCCCGGAGGAGCAAATAATACGAATACTTCAAATGAACAAAGCGCTTCCGTAGTTTGGTATCGGACCATTGGCAGCTGTTAAAGTCCTTTTGATTTCGGTGGAGTACGGGGTGTCCTTGAAAAAATGTTGCCACACCATGACTGAACATGGAGTATTTGTTCAATATGTATTGTAAAGGGTGGTTAAATTGTAAGGGCCGATTTTGAATGTGAACCACATCGAAACGTCAAGTTTTTTCTGCATTTAATTTGACATTTCTCTATTTCAGA
>VOMN01079920.1:0-30455 GCA_014899125.1 Orchestia grillus
GTTGCCTGGCTGATGTAGTCTTCAACCAGTGATGCCTGATGTCAACATCGAAGGGGTTGCTGAAGCCAATGAATGTTTTGACGCAGTATCTATTCATCAGCCCATCGTATTCTGTTTTGAAAACTCGACTTTCACACCAAAGCATTACGCGGAGTAATTTAGATATCAATTGTACATCACTGACTTTCATTTTGTGAAATACTATTTCCTTGCATGTTCGTGTTACACTATGTAAAGTTAATTAATTTTTCACTGTGGTTCTGTTAGTTTTATGTAATTCTTTTTTGCACTATTTGCCATATAAGGTTCTCAATAAGACCCTCTATATTTTCACCATGTTATTTGTTCCACCATAATGAAACTAATGAGAAACAATGCTACGTAATTAGCAATGCTGTGCAGTAGTTCCACACAAACAGGGTTGATAACTTCCTCCCACGCCTACGCACATACGTCATGCGTAAACATTGTATATATGAGCATTTATTCGGGCAAAGTGACTAACTTTATGAGATGCTCATTGTAACGGAAAATTCTGTGCTTCTGTCGCTTCGTATCACTGCCACAATTTCAAAATATAATTTTGAATAATCATGTTTTAAGAACGTGGTTTTTACAGATATGCCAACAGCACTAAAGTGTGCGAATGGACATACTAAAGTATTGTAAAGTTATTTAAATATAAGTGTGAATTATTGTAAGAAATGTAACGTGAAATTTTTAAATATGATTACGCTTGGGTTCCACCTGAACCATTCCAATACCAGCCATATAAATTCCCCCCAGCTGAGGCGTACTGTCATTAAATATGGCACTTAAAGTATTTAATATTCTGGAAGAAATTAAACCAAAGTACTCATCACACATCCCAGTGATGCGCATTTTATGTCAGAGATTTTGCAAATAGATATACTGAAATATTATATCCGGCTGAAAATATTGAAAAACCGGCTGATAAAATATTCTTCAATTTCCATGCAAATCAAATAACTCTGGACGAATATTCCCACAACAGCGATATTCACGCACGGGACATCCTTCAATTCTAATTTGCTCTTATTTTTTTCAAACTACGGTAAAAAACCTTCACCGTGCAGGTGATGGCTGACGAGGTAGCCAATACCGTCATGCCGGAGAGCACTACAGCTCTGGAGGACCAAGAACTAGTCACGCTCTCCACCAACCTCATCCACCAACTCATACGGGATCAGTTCTTCCAGTTCATGGAAGACAACGCGCAAGGGGTGCACGCCAACCAGGAGGTCGAGGATGGCCAACCTCCGGGTTTTGACGGTGTCCCTGCAGATGAAGGTGTCAGAGTGAGCGACTTCTCTCCAGAGGAGCGTGAATCTGAAACGACGGAACCATTTCTAGAAAGTACTGAAGGACCGATATCTCCTTTGCAAACTGACCAGTTTGAAAAGGAGATTGCTCTCCTAAGCGCGGATTTGTTGAGTAATAGCAACTCGCTGGACGGGGATTATGTTGATGACTCTACAATTTACAGCACAACGGTTACGACGGATGACTCAATGAGTGAAGGCACTGCTCTCGATGACATTGCATTAAAAAAAATTACACTTGGCCCTGACGGAGATGAAAGCAGCTCAATCAAGTCTGATGAAGTATTATACAGCACGACATATCCGCCAGGAGACGTAGACTTCGTCACAGAAACCATCGATGATGGCAACGCTCCTTCGTACACGATAATGGCGATGACTGAAAACGAAAGTGGTTCTACACAAAACTCAATAGCTGAAGATATTCGGTTAACCACGGAAAGCATCGAAACTACTTCTCAAACGTCTTCAAATCTGAATGTAGATCGAGTAACAGATGACACTTACTTATCTTTCGTTACTACAGAAATTACGTCCACTGAAAATATGAAATTTACTTCGGAGGGCATTCCTACAGCCACAGAATCTGAGCAGTTTTCTGATACCAACCCTATTTCAACTAGCACCCCTAAACATCTAGAATACTTGAATTCTACAGAGAATATAACCTCTATTGCCTACTCTCCCAATGATTTAATTGAGAGAGTCAGCGTGGGAGATTATGAATTTCCGAATTACTTGTACGATTACGACTATGACGCCGCTGCCGCCCACTTCTCAAACGTTCTCCCTCCATCGCAGATAGCTACAGATGCATTCCACGATGACATGGATTTCAATGACGGTTCTGACCTTCCTGAAAATTACGATTATTACAGCCAGAAAATCTACTTAGACTCAGAGACTCAGGTAATACTTAAATTTTGGAATATTATTCAATATTCATGACTATTATTCACATGAGCTGACCACTAATGAAGTTGACTGATCGTACTTACGAGTATAACCGTATGTTGAATTATATTTTATGATTCAGTTGATTGAAAATGCACTGTTTGCTTCTTCCTTTCGCTTCTGTAAGATAACCTGATCTATTCTACCAGTTATGCTCACTAATTAATGAGAGACCAAGTGCCATCGCAGCTTCAGTTATCATTACTCTGCTTTTGAGTTTTTTAGCGTCAGTTATAAATACTAACCTGACAAGCAAGACGTCAATAGTTTTCGGAAGACATATCGGTCTCACATATAATTCGTGAGACATATCGGTGCCAGTCAGATTAGTTCCACATAATTGGAAAACACATTATCTGACTTCCTCGAATCAGTTAGAGTAACTTCTTGATTTGCTTCATATTGTAGTGTATTTATCAATGTAGTGTACTACAAAATATATTACCATCACTTCCCGTTTTGTAACAGGACGTCATTGCAATTGAAGCTATTCCAATCGCATCGAATTTATAAACCAATGAGCTTTAAAACGCTACCGTGATGGTAAAAATCTTTCCCTCACTTTGAGGAAACCTTTTGTTCTAGGACTACTACGAGAAGCAGTACGTTTCCAACGAATTCAACATTTCCAAGATGAGCATGCCTGCCAAACTGGACTTCCCTGGGAAAGATGTGGCGGCGTCCTACCATCCTGTCGAGGTACAGTCCGACTTGGCCTCAGGAGTTCCTCTTGCATCTTCCAGCACAACCACGAGCGACTCGTATTTCACTGCTGCAAATCATGCTGGTGGAGGTGCCTCGACCGCCACTACGGATGCTGGATCGGGTCCTGAAACGCTGCAAAAGCTCGACGTGTCGGTGCCGTTGAAATCCAACATTTTGACCCAAGCTCCCCCAGGGAATCTCGGGCTGGAAGAAACAACCCAGAGCCTCAGCCCGACCATCAAGCAATTCATTGCTGCCATGAACGATGTCGCTTTTAAGGTACGACGCATACGGTAAATTTAATAATATTCACATAATATGAAGTATTGCTTGGGATCCCCGGCTTTTAATTTGAAAGAACCAAAAAATTAAATATTATATCAATAAAGCGCTTACAGAAATATCCATCACTTGATGCGTTTTTTCAGTGTCGTAAAAATATGTACATCTAAACTACACCGAAGGTAATAACATAAAATTCATAACCGTGGAATATTGAACAAGGTGTAGTCAAACCTTCACATTTGATTAAGATGAATAAGAATGTGATGTAATATTTGAAAACAACCAAACTGCCGGCATTTTAAGTGAAATTGTTTTTCTTGCTGTGTGCTTATCGGATACATGAAAGTGTTTCAGAAAGGCGTTGCGGCATCCACACATGTGGATGCCGCAGTATGTTGAGGAAGGAAGCATGTTTTTAGTTTTTAGAATATGCGTAATTTTAGAAAAAAATATTCAGCATGCAGATATATAGCCCTAAAGTAAAGATTAAAACTTGAAAATATTACTAGCCATGAATAACAATAATAGTTTAATTTGCCAATAGATTAATTTGCCACCAACATAGGCATCTGGTTGGATCCTTGTTCTTTGACCTGTTGCCAGATCCTTACTTCAATATCTACAATAACATTTATTTTTATATTTTTAAGCAATAAAATAGCGTTTTTAACTATTTGGTTGCAGGTGGGGGAAGCTTAAATAAAAACCATAATAGTGAATGAATTATTAAACCCCAGACGTTATGTAAAATACAACTCAATTGATCTTTTTTCGTTCATGTGAAGGTGTACAAAGAAGGCGCTCACCTCCACCGCTCTCGGAACTTTGTGCTGTCGCCTTTGAACCTCATCTCTGTGCTGTCGATGCTGCTGCTGGGCTCCAGGGGCAACACCTCCATCGTTCTCGCAGACCTGCTCAGGACGGACGACTTCCGCAACTTCAACCCTCATTTGCTCCTTAAGAACATCAGGGCCGATGTCGAAAAGAAAAACGTGGACAGCAACATCGCCTTTTCTACCCACGTGTTTGTGGAATTAGTAGGTATCTCCGCCGATGCAGATTTCTAATCGTTGTGTGATGCGTACGACGGATGAGTTTTTTCGTTCTTCAGTATCATCAATCAAAGAGAAATATACTCACTGTTTCCCTCACCGCTCACTGAGATTTTTCTCCTATAATTTTTTGTCTTCTACGAGGTGAAAGCTGAAATTCTAATACGAATATCGAGTGCGAGACTTTTTTTTGGAACGTTAAATTACAGTTACGCAGCCCAATAAATTTCAGAGAGGAGATATTTACGTACGATGTGTTCATTAGCCAATCGTAGTTAGAATATACTCGTATAATGTAGCCTATATCTGCTATTTTGGAATATAAATCCAGTTCATCTAGCTCCAGCTAATAAAATAAGCTAAATGGACATAAATTATCTTCCAAAATCAGCAGCTCTTACGAGTCTTGTGCTTTTATTTCAACCAATCTAGTATCCCCAAGGGATTGTGTTAAGGCATTCATTTAATGCACCAAAATGAATCATTCCTTGGGAAGTGTTTGAATACGCGTTGAAACGTCTTACGCTTCTTTAATGGGAAAAGAGTTAAGGATCTAATGTGAGTTTCTTCAATAGTCTTTTAATACACTTGAAATAGACGTTGATGAAGTATCAAAGAGCAGCTAATGAGATGATTCTACTAGGTAGAACACTAGTGATTGGAATGGTAGCAGTGGAAATAGTGAACAGTCGGAGTGCTAAACCAAACACATTCGTAAAATTTTTTTAGTGAATCAGAAAAACTAATGAACGCGAACAATACCGTGTAAACTAATCGCATTATATGATTTTGAGGTCAAAAATTTCAAACTTTTATCTTATGCACAACTTAAATAATAATTTTTACATCCTGTTAATTGAGTGATTGTGATTATCATAGTCAAACAATAAGAGGCCCACGAGAGCTGAATTGAGTTAAGAGTACTACGTTTTTTGAAGAATAAGCTCGGCTGAGGGAACGTTGCATCGCTATTATTATTAATAAGTTATTATCATCCATAGTAGGGCTGAAATTGGAATGTCTACCATAGGCTAAATTGTTCTGATGGCGAGGCAAGTCTCTAACTTTCCGGCTGCTGTGCGAGGGATTGCACGGTGGCACACTGTGTTCGGCATCCCTCATAAAAACACATGTACGTCATAAAAACACATTAGCATAGAATAATTCAAATTTGGTACACATGTATGTCTCGTGAAAGAAATAGGTTAACATAAGTACTAATTGACTTACACCTGCCTGCCTAGATTTTTGTATGGGAGAAGACAAATAGCAGCGAATGAAATTCTAGGTATGACTCGGCCAAATGAAAGGGAACGCTAATTTTATACGCACTTATTTTATCCGTTTGCTTCCAACTAGCCGCGCCGGAACAGCGTCCACAGCTTGGACTTCTTCAAGCAGACAATCGACTACTTCTACGGATCGACGGCCGAAGAGGCAGACTGGTCTGCAGTGGGCGCTCGGGCGCGCATCCGTGTCAACGAAGCAATCTCTAACCAGACTGACGGCAGAGTCAGCACTTTCCTGGATGACGACGTCTCTATGCAAAGCCCTTTCAGCATCGTGTCTAGTGCCCTCATGCAGGTGAGCGACGCTCTAATGTGCTTAGAATCGGATTAAATTGTTGCTTCTTGGAGCACCGCGACCCAGCGCAAACGACTGTGAACTGCTCTAGGGCCCACACCTCAGTTCAGCTCTCTAATTTATTCGCTGAGGATTTACATATTTGATGTTGCGTTCAAAGATAGTTTGTAGGCTCAGAGGAAAGGTTATACTATATGTATCTAGGTTTGGGATTAAAGCATACTCAAATATTTGAAATTTATCAAAGTCGATTTTCTTTTCGATCTGAAAAAAATCACTGCTACCTTGGTCAAGCTGTTAAATTTTACTCATGATTTCAATATACTTTTGCCTAAGACATAAATTATTTTAAGTTCAACAGAAAAATTTCCTTTCTTTATTCCAAGGGAGATTTTTTCACGAGTGACAAGAACGAACGAGTGCTCAACGTAAGAGGTTATTTTGGGTAATTTCTTTTCCAGTCGTCGTGGTCGGTTCCCATCGTTGAGTCTGACCTGTTCGACATGAGTTTCATAAGATTCCCGTCAGCTGAGCGCCGTCTGGTCAGGACCATCGGCGTCAGCAAGAGAATGACGGTCAACGCAGGATATTCGCTTGAAGAAGACGCCACCGTTGCAGAGGTGCTTTGCACTTTTTTGGAGAACAAGTAGCTATTTTACTGATAAAATAATCCGAAGTATTCAGTATCGTAGAATATTCTCGTCAGACATGGAAATGTAACAATTCTTTACCGTTTGTTGGTTGAAAGTAAATTAGAATGAATTATTAATAATATTCCTCGATAACTTTACTATTTTTGAAAGGAATAAATAAATTTACACCGATTTAATTTTTGCCATCAACCTCCGCAAAATATCGTTGAAGAGTTGATGAAAGTTGTTGTCGATCGCGGTGGAATTATTTTAAGTAATTTTTAAAGTCTGGGAGTAGAATGTGCTTGTGTAGCAATGGGAAGATTACATTATTAGCATACTTGCATTGTATAGTTTTGAAAACTTTTCTACCATTAAGTAAAACGACCAGGAGAAAGAGTGTATCAAACTTCTCTTCTGGGTAAAATTACTCCTTCATGGGCAAATAACAAGAACAACTGATCATCAAGAATTCTATCGATGTGCATAACAGATACTTGAGGATCTTGTTCAATCTGCCGGATACGTGAGTCAAAAATTAAAATTTCTAGTGGGAAATTTGTTCCCACGCCACAGCTGCAACAGACTAAATTTCGTCAAGCGCTACGCTATGCCATTGAACAGATCCTACTTAAAATCAGACGGCTGCCCCATGGGCTTCATGGTGTAGTGGTTAGTGTGATGGCATCGCAGCCGAGAGGGGCAGGGTTCGAGCCTCGGCTCAAGCGAGGCTTTTCACGAGACCACGAAGTACTTCCCTTGGAAAAGGAAGCTTAAACTACACATCCCTCACCACATCAGTAGTTGGGAGGCATTTAAAATCCAACGGTAAAACTTGTTGGAATTAATAAAGGTTCTGCCGGGGCAGAAGGTGATCCAACATCGAGTTTGAAACGCAATCGACAGCCCTCATCGTCTATGTTATAACAAAGTTCTCATTTTCAGATCCCGCTGTCGCTGCTGGGGGGTGAACTCTCCATGATCCTCGTGCTGCCCGGCCAACAAAAGAGTTTTGTGGCCAACGGCTTGAAACAGGCAAGATTGGCTAAAAATTTATATTTGGGATTGGAAATCTTACTTTTTATTTTGCTCGAATTCGAATATATTTCATGCGACTTGATTAGGTTATGCTAGTGAATAGCATCGGTATTCCAACTGGGCACTGCAACTTTTATTCACTTAATTTCGATTTAACGATGACCTTTTCCGTAAAGCCATAGCCTTAAGAGTGCAAAATTTTACATCATATTTCCTGTGGGGATATATTCTGTAGGATAGATCGAACTTATCAATTTTTCATACAGCAAACTTATCAATTACTGAACTAAGATTTTTTTGAAAGATTAACATACTAGCCAAACCCGTTTCGGAAGATTCAAGGTTGAATATCCGTAGAGTTTTTTTGGTCCAGCCACCGACTGTAACTCGACTTCGTTTTGGGTTCTCAGATCGAGAGCAGACTGACGTCTGAACGGTGGAGCGCCCTCATGCGGATCCTGGTGCCCCACACGCTGACGGTGCAGGTGCCGCTCTTCAGGCACCGCTCCTACACTGATGTCTCCCGGCTCCTGAAGCTGATCGGCCTCGACGCCCTTTTTCAGGTAAACCAAGTTAAATATTTTTTATTTTGTTTATTAAAACCCCCCACCTGCAGCCAAATCGTTAAAAACGCAATTTTTATTGATTTAGATAATTAAAAAACACATTTTTATTGCGGAAATTAAAAACAAGGGAGCCTTAGTTAAATATTGAGTAGCTTTGGGGACTCGCCCACTCCAGGAGGCACTGCTGGGAACCTCAGCTATAGAAGGGCCTTCGTTAATTCTTTTTTTCGTGACCACCTTACATCCTTCAATTTTTACACTTTCTTACCTATTTCTCCTTTGTTTTGCCTTCTCTTCAATTTTAACTTACAGTTTCTTTGCGCAGGAAACCCTGAGCAGGAACACAGCTTATGCATAAATTCACGGTTCTTAGACGTAATATCAGGCCTATCCTAGACGTAATATCAGGCCTATCCTAGACGTAATACCAGGCCTATCCTAGACGTGATATCAGGTCTATCCTAGACGTAATATCAGGCCTATCCTAGACGTAATATCAATCTATCCTATATTACTGCAAAAGTATTGGAAATGAGAGTGAGCTCGTATTAACGTAAATGATATTTTTGCAACATGAAACTTAAAATTCTTCATCTGGATGAGCTGAGTGTTTTTTGGGAAACTGAATATATTATAGGTATAACTCAATTCATTCATTAAAAACGCTGAAGTGAGTCTGTCTTTGATCCTAAGGGTCCTTTACAAAAAATAACTATTTAAGGATTATTCATGACTCTGAAAAGCTATAATAACGAGAATATATTTGGTCTCGCAGGAAAAAGAGGCGGATTACTCGGGAGTCAATTCGATCAGGTCGCTGCACCTGGCAGACGTGGTGCAGCTCACAGAGTTCCATTCTTGCCTGCTGGAAAACTCGTCCTTTTCATTCAGAAGCGCCTCATTCCCGTCGTCGTTAACGTCTCCCAATTCCAGAGGCGCATTCCAGAACGAAGGTCAGGATTCGCCCTCACAGGACGAGAATCTGGGGTTCGTTCAGGGAGCAAATAACTTGAACGCAAGTGGTAAAAGCGAGTCCTTCTTGTCGCCGACTTGGCGACTAACGAAGGACGCTCCTGGCTTCGATGAGGATGATCTTGAGCTCGCTCTGAAAGGCTCAGAAAAAACACTGGGCAATTTAGAAAGCACGAATACCGAGTATTCTACTCATGGAGAACGAGAGAGAAAGAAGAAAATTTTTCCAGTGTACCAGAAACACATTGGGCGGACATCAGAAAGGGATAATCCTCTGTTGAAGATTGAACAATCAGGGAGCGAGTTTTTTGAACATCTGAGCCGTCACACTAAAACTGTTGTGCCTAACTTCTCAAAGGAATTCCGAGTAAAAAGAGCATCTCAATCCAATTCAGTTCATCGGATTCGAAATTCAAGTCTTGAGCTCAGCCAGCGTGGTGAACTATCACGAAAAAAGCGCAATCCACATCGTAGAAAGCATTCTAGGAACGAGAAAGGGCCGACAGTTGCGTTCGATCGAGCATTCATGTACGTGATTCGACACAATCCAACTGGGCTCATACTGCACATCGGAAGATACTTAGATCCTATTTAAATTTCAGAGCTCTAATTCTGTGCTGTTAAGTGCTAAATGCTGAAGCTATCTTACTTTGTAAAATTTAAGTGCATTAATATTTGTAAATGTTTGAATGTTATCGTAAGGCTCATAGGGTATTTAATCTATATTTATTAATTTATTTTGCCGCTCACCGGCCGAACACCGTATAGAAAATGGACTGTCTTCGGACGGGTGCTACGGCAGGAAACGATGGATGTTGTGCCTAGCTGTGAGGTGCTCAAAAAATGATGAAGGAGATTGAAAAAGCGGGATGTTTTGAGCAATATAGGCTGCGAGTTGCTGTAAATGGGCATTAATTTTATTTGGAAGTTGAAGCACAAAACACTCGAGAGTTTAAAGAACATAACTATGAGTACCTCACACAAAAATTTGTTGAAATTCACGGATCCTGTAAATTTGGTATAAAAAACCAGTGTCTTTGCCAGTCCTGCAGCAGCTCTCGATCGAAATATGATTGCGTGGGAAGGAGAGAGGGCTGGAAGATTTACTGTGAAAATTCTGATGACGGAAGCCTGTTTCTCCTCTCGTTCTCTCCCAGACTTCATGGCTGATGAAACGTGTCTGAACTCGAGGCTGCATTTCACTATATTGCAGCATTTCAAAAAAATACTGTGTCACATATAACTTCATTTGGTCGTACCATGGAAATAAATCCTAATAAAATCTGTATCTTTATAAATCATTCATCTGTGTTTCCTGATTCTTTCACATGGTACCAAAGTCATTGCGTGATCATTATGTGTCTTATTCTGATATTGGTTCACCAAAAGTAAAATCTAGAATTCCTGTTACCAAGGTTATGATGGCCTTAGCTTTCTTTTGAACAAACAATGTAGAAAATGAAGACATATTTCTATAAAGAAAAATGACCGAGAACGGTCGTGAATGCACTTAATTTTAATCAACAAAATATTTTGTAATAAAAACACCGCATCATCTGATCATTCAACACTTAGCAACGGTATTCAGTAAAAATACGAGGTCATTTAATGTTGAGGCCAGGCAGATGTAGCAGAAATGAATTCTCGTCGTTTGATAGTGAATTCGATAAAAAACAATTGTGTTCGTGCAACGTTACTTTGCACGACGCGTCAGGAAAATAACTGCCATTAGCTCGACGAGATTTAACTACATTCCTGTAAGGTGTTTGGAAAATGATCGGTTGGGAATAAACTTGTAGTAATCAAATCTCTTCCAAAATGCAAAAAAATAAGTGTTCTTAATTTTTATTCTGCCGTAAACGTTTCATACTTTGGACTATAGGAAATGTATACCGTACTGTGATATTTTCTAATTGGTGGAAAGACTTGACGTATAAATTCTTGAATATAGTTAAAAAAATGCAACACAAGAAAATCATCTCTTTTTGATATGCATCAAGAATTCTTCATCAACAAAGTAACTGTATCTTCACATTAAAGCGAATTCGTGAGTAAAAACATGGGCTGTGAACGGGTAGAAACATCACGTTACTTGTCGGCTTAACATCAGAACTTTAAAATATTTTTGGTTTCATCCATCGAGGAGTGATAATACATGAATTGTAGTCGCAAACTTTGATGAAGCAAAAATAATCTATTTTATATAGATTCACTCAATCTGAGGGTGAAAAACAAACCAAAGCTCAGCGTCATTTCCTAAACACGAAAGTAGTTGTATTGAGAGTGTTCCAAATGCAAAGGATAAACATGCGCATAACTAACAGAAAAAACACTTTTTACGAAGTTTTCTTCTCAACATTCTCAACAGTGTGTTGGCTTTAAATTACGATTTCAAAGAACCAGTCTGGTACTTCTCAGCGTTCCTGCAATGCCCCTAAATATTTACGTCGCTGAGGCACATCGTTTGGCTGTTTTACCTTTTATTTAGGAAGACGAAGCGTAGACTTCGAGCTTCTGGCGGTCGCTACGATGTAAGTTTGAAGACTGAAGCCACACTCAAATCTTTTATCAGCGGACATCGGCTGTGCTATCGGAGTGAAGACGCGCCAGGCGTCCGGCGCCAGAACAAGTTTTTCAGTCGAGTTCCACGAGCAAGAATAGGTTTTTGAACGAATTCTTATCATAGGAAAAAAGTTACTCTATACGTGGAGGTTGATGTTTCGTTTTCAAGTAAGTTCTTCCACAGACAAAGCGGGTATTTCTTTCGAAACGCTTTTCGTACTATCAAAGCACCTCCAGTCTTTTTCGCCACTAAATCTTTATTACGAAAAACATATGTACATTTGCGATGATGGTTTATCCTGCTCAACCGAAGGCTGGAAAATTTGTGATCCTACATCGGGGTTTAAAATATCGTGCTAATTTAGGGTTGACATATTGAAAAAATATTTTTAGCATGTAAGAATTAATTCTAATTTCTAATGTTCCCTTTACCACTTGACTTTGTAATAAGATATATTTTCCGCGACACATCTAAAAGGGCAACAAAAAGCAGGGTAAATCAAATGCAAGGTTATTTAATGAAAAAATAATAATCCTTAAACATACATCACATGCAATTCAATCGCACAGAAAACGCAACTTAATGTGCTTCGTCACAGGATACATGCTGTAACCACCATGTGTACAGGATACATGTTCGCGCAATGGGTTCACTTACTTATAGAACCGGTAACTTACGTGGAATATAATAAGGAAGAATAGGATTATCTCCTCCAGTAGAAATAGTGTTTAATAATAGCAGCCATTCATTCGAGACAGAACATCACAGGCGTGCTGCTTGCGCGCCCTGTTACTCGACCACAAAAAATTTAAAAGTAACTTTTCCAATAGTTCTTCAGTAATTCAATGGAATCAGTCAGAACTTGGTAATAATGTTGCAGTTTGAAACATGTACACGTCTCGTGTGGACTTTTTCCTTGTTAAAAATGGCCTGTCAACAGCAGCAGGTCAGAGGTCCGGAATCGCGATTAAAATTCAAATGTTGCCGTTCTCAAGGCAAAGTTCTGATGCCCGCACAACTCCTATCATTCGCGCACTGTAAGTTGGTTCGTTGAGGGAGCTAGGGGTAAAACTGGGAGTTCTTCCCTCGAAACGAACTCCCTAATAATGATAAGCAGCCATCCTGGTATAGAAGAAAACTGCAAGGGGCACATGGCATTTAAGGGCGACAAGCAGTTCAAAAGACTCGAATGTTTTTGAGTCTGCTGTTCTTTTGGCTCAAAGCTTCAAAAAAAACGCAGGTAGCGTCGATACGGAATGTATAATTATGGAGGTAACAATAGGTAGTTGGTCAGGGTGAAGTATTGTGCTAGGTTTAAATACCGCTGTGGGGCTGCTGGTATTCATTAGTCCCTGTCCAATCCACTAAAAAATTTCCACTATGGGGTTCCTTTCCGTTGAATTTGAGCGATAATTATTTGTGATTATTCGAACTAGCAAGAAGACATGAAGCGGGAGCACTGAGTTAATGAAAGCTAATGAAAACCTTGAACGTTATATACAGGCATGCACGATGCGGGCTTACCGTGTATTTTCAGTTGTAGAAATGATAGATTTGAGCTCACACATAGTTCTTGAATATAGTTTGATTTTGATTTCAGCCATACTCCTAGGAAATTAAACTCCGAAGCGGGAAAAGTTATTTCGTGTTTTAACTAATCGAAAATTTGGATTTTTTCTAGTGTAGCACGTAGCGGCGGCTGTATTTCCATTTCTAAATCTGAAATCTGGAGACCGGAGATATAGAATACAAGTATTTTTCCGAATTTACTTGCGCATGGAATCAAATTTCCTTTCGCTGTTTTTCACGCAGACAAAAACATTTACTTTTCCTTTAACTCTATCATTTAACTTAACTCCCTTTGTATAGTTAAACCGTCATAACCTGTGTTATGATTGGACCGTTATAACCTGTGTTTGAGCTAAGCCTTTCTTAAATTGCATTTCCTTTATTCCCGAAGCGATCGTCTTTGAAACGAAGTTCTCCCAACGCTGGAATTTCTTTCCTCAATTCACGCGTAAATAAGGCCAACATCCAAACCAACTTTCATAAAGTGGAACTTTTTCCTAAATTGAAAAATCATGCAAAAGTATTCGTCGCGACCTCATTGGCTGCAGATGCTCTCTGCCCGTCTGCGGCAGTTTTCCTTGATGCAGCCACTCTCGGTTTTCCTACGGCACTTTTCTGAACAAAACACAAATCCGCTTTTCTTGAGGCCTTCCATGATGGCCTTGGCCTCACTGGCGTTCAGGGGCAGGTGCGGCTTCCGAGCGGGGCCCACGTCAACCCCCGTCAGGAGGTTCATGATGTACTTCACCCCCGAGAGGGAAAAACGACCACCTGTGAGTCCGAGGAGTGAAGGTTAGACCATGGAAAGTCTTCGTGTAATTTTGTACCGTCGTATTCCGAGCGTACCCGCACCTAGTGAAACGTTATTCGGTCGCCCACAGAAGAAGTTTTCAGGAGCGATGTGATCCAATTTCTTGATTTTGTTGGAATATATTTCCATTGCAAAGTAGTACTAACTTAGCAGTATGTATATTACATTAAAAACAAGTGGAACGATCGTCATGAAGAATACACACGCGTAATACTTTATCTTGACAAAACTTGAAACTAATTTATCATTTTGTTAAAAGTATAAGAGTATAATTTAGTTCATATCTACCTTGCCTTAGTTCTGTGATAGCTCAAAAGCAGTAGAGAATCTTTTTTTGAAATGTAAATACGGCACCTACCACAGTCATCAAATTTGAAGGAAAGTTTATACATTATGTAGAACAGATATATAGAACAGATATGTAGAACACTCTCCGTTACAACGCTGCTGTAGGTAACAACATGAATTTATTTTAAACAAACATTCTGGAAACTATTTATTCAGTCTCCCTTCATGTACTTCAACCCCACATCAATTTTCACGTGAACAGAATTTCATACGAACACTGGTGTCCAACTCACAAGTTTCGATGACAATTTTCCAAGGCGCGTTCACTTTCGTCTGCAAACATTCGATCTCCTGCTGGCGCTGTCCGTTGGTGTCAGGGCAAGCTGTGTTCTCCGGTAGGCCGGCGAGGCAGAAAAGACGACCTGCCTCCAGGGGCATGATGTTGAAAACTCCGTTGATGGCACCAGGAAACTTCAGCTTCCGAGATAACGTCAACTTCTGCACGATAGAAAGACATGGCAGGAAATAGCAGTAGTGCAGCGCGCGAGGAAAGAACAGAAGTCTGCGCCTGCCACTCCGACAACGAGCGACGACTCCTCCATCCTAACAGAAGGAAATTATTGAAGTCGGAGTCGTTCGAATGTTGAAAAAAAACTGAAAATATTTTTCACGACGAACTGGGTGAAACGACTTCAATTTCTTCAAGTCAGCTCAGAGAAGGCGATACTCCCGAGGAGTAAAGATCCTGCTTTTGCATTAAACATTAGTCATTATATTAGTCCTAATGGGATACCAGTCTCTTGTTCCTAAAAAAAAATTAATAACATTGAATTTTGACATAATACAAGTCATACGCTGAAAAAAATGATGAGAAAATTGGATGCTGTGTCAATTAGAGTTAGACCAATTGGTTACGTCAATAAGTTACATAGAGTTAGACAGTTATTAAATCGAGTCGTGAGGTTTCCCAATGCGTCTGGACTAAACAGGAATTTGGGACTTATAGTTCTACTACCTTAGATCTCGTGCAAGTAAATGGTTTACTTCTTTTCTGCGGGTGAGTTTGGAGAGTCAAGCTGTAAATCAGCATCCTTCGACTTTGTATGTGAGGTATCCCAGTTTGAAAAAATTCTATCAGAATACGTGAAAGATGGAATTATTCATGTGAAAGAGACTACAAGTGCAACTCATTCACCACGATCATAGGGTGAATTGAAGTCACAAGTGAACACAAAGGAGGCCTTCGCATGCCCACTGACCTCCTCGAAGCCAGACAGGACCGTCATAACCCCGTCAGCAGCGCTGAGGCATCGCACGCCCTCGTCCTCCACTGCCAAGCTCGTGAACTTCATCCCCGCTAAGGTGGGGATTGCAACCGCCCCAGCTTCCAGGAATTCATCCATAGGAACTGCAAAAAGGAGGTACCTCCTCGCAAACTTCCTGTTAACATTCTACTTCAATCAAAAAGAAAAAATGAAAGGCTCGTAGCGTTACTCATCACAGACAACTTTTGGTTATCGTCAAGAAAAGATCCCGGGAGACAGCATTTGAGTAAAAAAGCGTTAATTCAATAGCGACACATCATTCCCCTGACCCTGCTTAACATTTCACGTTAGTCCTATAACCGCTCTAGCATCAAGCATGGCATGGAATATTCACCTTAAAAATATCACTTTAGTCAAAGTTAACTCCTAAAAACTTGCTATCTTCACTGTTGACGCTATGAAATCGACGAACGATTAAAATTCGGTAGACCTACTGTTGACCCCGGTCTTGGAGGGGTAGTGGTAGTAGAGGAAAGGTGTGTTCGGCGCAGCAGAGGCCACTTCGCGGCAGTAGTCGACTAGGTCCACCACGGTCACGGGCTTGTCGTACAGGTGAGGCAGAGAAGCAATGGCCGACACGTTTAAGGACTCAGCATGTCGGGCCTGCACGTGTTTTGAGGTTGTTCGTGTAAAAAGAGTGTACGAAAAAGTTAATTCAAGCATATTTTTTACTTTTTTTGCGATGACATCAAGAGGTCTTGCTTTGTGCGATGTGAGCTTATTTTTCCTTGTCTCATGCAGAGCATCGAGATCCTCCTCTGTTGCATATGCTTTTTTCGAATTTTTACTATTAGAACTTTCAAAAGTTCAAGCAATGAATGCATTGGGACACGGCAGACAAAGGGAAAGAGCGCCCACGAACCCTGACCTCACAATTTTGAAACTACTGAACGGCCACATGTGGAAATCATATTCTACTAAATGTAAAAGAGTTCAACCTTAGGTGCTAATTTCAAACATGCATCGGACTGAAAACACGAAAGTCACGATGTGTGATTCACTATCTCCTCTTGAAACGTGAGCACACTGTACTCTAGCAATTCTTATCCATGTTTGCCATCAGTGTGCTGATATTCTAGCAGAATAAAACACCGCATTACAAATTCAAGCAAAGAAGTATACGATAATATCACTCTTTCGTAACACACAGCAACGTGAACCTTACTTTTGCTATGCTTAAGATCATAACGATGTAAAATTTCTCTTTGGCTTCCAGAGAAGTGACAAATCACATAATCATCAAAGTTCATCGTTCTCAAACGTTCTGAACCTCGACTTTAAACTCACAATACGAGTAGAGTGAGACGTCTTTTAGCGAGTAAAAAATGGTCCCTGACAGCTTGTGTCACTTGCTCACGAGTATTTGGGCATCTTTGAGGCTGGCGCCGCCCAGTTGCACCACGATGTAGGGCACCATGTCCCGACACCTGGCCCACGCCTCCGCCACCTCCATGCGCTCCTGCGTGGTCATCGACGCGCCCTCGCCCATGCTGCCATTGACTGCACCAGGGCAAGGTTTACCATGGGTTCTTAGGACTCGTTTGGGTGGTGCAACCATGAAATGGCAAGGATATATTTACCATGGGTTCTAAGGACTTGTTTAGATGGTGCAACAAGAAATGGCAAGGATATATTTACGATGGGTTCTTAGGACTCGTTTGGGTGGTACAACCAGAAATGACAAGGTTTACCATGGGTTCTTAGGACTTGTTTTTTGGATGGTGCAACAAGAAATGGCAAGGATATATTAACGATGGGTTCTTGGGATTCATCTGGATGGTGCAACCATGAAATGGCAAGGACATATTTACGATAGGTTCTTGGGATTAATTTGGATGGTGCAACCAGAAATGGCAAGGATATTTCTACGATGGGTTCTTGGGACTCATTTGTATGGTTCAGCTATGAAAAGAACGAATATTTGAGTAAAGTTGAGGTAACGCGAAAATACATTGGGAATATATGTTGCAAAGTGAGGTTGAAAGATAACACCGAACTGGGAAATAAAGGTTCATTTTCAATGTGAGATTAAAGCATCTTATTCAGTGAAGTAAATATCGGTGAATCTACACATAAATACATGATGTGAAAACATAAATGTGGATAAGGAATGAGCTAAAAGCCTTCAAAAAATCAGAAGTACGGATGTGGATAGGTGAAAGGCGAGTCTGAAACTAAAATTTGCTCGAATTGGAATTAATTCCAGCGGTAAACATTTATTGTGATGCTAAACATTGGAAAATTGCTTTCACGAAAAAAAACAAGCATAGAATTAGTGCTACAAATATGAAATATTATTGCAGGATATTAGGGAATAATCATATACATAAAATGAATGAAACAACGCCGTATTCTAAAAATGTTACACTTCGAACTTTAGAGCTGCACCAAATGATCATTCAAACAATGAATTTCACCCCAATCTTGTAGAGAATAGGCGCATCTGTAAAATAAACATTTTTGAACATTGAAAAGCAATTTCAATAGTATAAATATGAATTTGACACGACTTAGAAATAAATGAGACTAAATATCACATATGAATTTGAAAATCATCTAAATGAAATAACACTCTTTACAATTCGCTCAATGACACTCTTTAAACTAAGATTTCAAGAGAAATAGATTTTTAATCATAGAAATGAAGTTGTAAATACCAGACAATGTCTCCAGTAAATTAGAAGAGCATGAATGAAGTCTAATGGTTACCAATGTAAGTGAGTTTAAATTTTGAATTAAAGGACTCATTCATTAGTTCTGAATGAATAATGCATCTGAATCTACCAAAAATATGTAAAAATTTTGTGTTTTTTGTCGTACTTAAATGATTTGACGAGTAGTTATTGAGCGGACTTTGATAAATGCATACAATGCATACACATGTAACAACAACAGAAGCACTCTTAAGAACTTTCATGGAAGAGAACAGACACAAAGCCTCGCAACAGAACTCAGTGACCCTCGCATCGCACGGTAATATGCACGTAAGCACGCATGTCAGCAGTGCTCAAACACGTACGAAAAACAACTCACGAACAACTTAGCCTACAAAATGACTCAACAAAATTACAGAAATTTAACCCTTAGAAAATTCGAACAGGAGACGAAAAACACATGAAAATGAGACCGATGAGGATCGTAATGAATGTGGGGGAGCACAGGTCCTGTGCTGCATGAGTTGCTGGCGACATGATGAGGGGCCCTGAGGTCGTCGGGAGCAGCACTCACTGAAGACTCCTTTGATGCCGCCGTCGTGCAGCAGCTGCGCATACCTCTTGATGACGGCCACGTTCACCGACCTGGCCAGGTAGGGTGTATTTGAGGGTTCATTTGAGGTAGAGTGTATTTAGGGTTCATTTGAGGTAGGGTTCATTTGAGGTAGGGTTCATTTGAGGTAGGGTGTATTTGAGGGTTCATTTGAGGTAGGGTGTGTTTGAGGGTTCAGGTTACTGAGATAATATCATGAGATGGTCTCAGTCTCTGTGTATGTAGTGACGTCACAGCTGGGTTTCCTATCGTTTTAAATTCGCTCTACGCGTGTCTCGTGGTCAACGGCCGGAACCCATATGTGTTAAGGTCATCTACCCATGTAACCTATATTTGTCACGGTCAACCCACGCAACCTACATGTGCCAAGGTCAACCTACAAGTGCCAAGGTCAACCTACATGTGCCAAGGTCAACCTACAAGTGCCAAGGTCAACCTACAAGTGCCAAGGTCAACCTACAAGTGCCAAGGTCAACCTATATGTGCCAAGGTCAACCCACTCAACCCAGGCACGTTCAGGTCACTCACCCGTTCTCGTTGAAGGGGGCGAAGGTAGGGGCCATCATGCCCTCAAATGCAAATCTCTTCTTCGGTGCCATTTTCTCTTCAATGAACGAAGCAAAATATACTTGTATCGAAACCCAAATTAAAGTTTCATATAAATTTAAACTCAAGATTCACGACATCGAATTTGTCGCTTTGAAATTTCTGAAAAAAAGATAAACTCCGTTATTCAACGCTTGTGAAATGAAGGTTGAACTTTGTTCACCGTATATCAGTTCAGCAGCTCTAGCAGTGCACGATAATAGCACGCATTCGCATGAGGTGCCGCTGCAGGTGATGGAGGAGTTGTTGGTTAGTTCATAATTTAAATCAAGCGCTGATGCAGGACTACGAAGAGGCACTGACTTAGACAACCACAGCAAAGCACCGGAAAAACACCCATTAATTATGAATCTATTCAAGGATCTTGTAGGAAAGAATATTATCAGAAGAAGAGAATGAAAAATAGTGTTTCTCTTGTTCTTGAGTTATACCTCGTTATCATTACGTCAAGGACTAGGCCGAGTGCATTTTTGGTATTTACAGACAACTTGAGTTCGGGTTGGCAGCACCGAGCATCGCACGTCTATGGCTAGCTGGCCACAGTTGGCAGAACGCTCGCAGTTAGACACCTTGTTATCAAGGCCGTCATGCGTGCATAGGGGCGAAGCGAGAATTCCCGGAAGAATTTTGTCGTTCTAGGTATTATTCTTCTAACTCGTTTTCGATAAAATCACACGCAGATCCAATTACAAATAACACGATTCTATTCAATAATAAACTAACAATTTCATGAAGTAAATATTTTCTGAAAAAAGAGAGCCCTATTCCACTAAAACTAAAGACCACGAACCATTTGCTTTCAGTTGGTAGCATTTCGTGGAGTTGTATGGACATTCGCTGATTACTGTTCGCATTCTTTATGTCGAGAAAAGGATGTTCATCTGTTTATCTCTCTGGTTCTCAAAAAAAAACTAGCACACACCAACTCAAGCCTGTAATGTCAGCTAGCGCCTTGGGGAGATAGGAGTGAAATAAGGACAACGTAGGCCATGGTAAAAATTAGATTTCTATTATCAAGTGCCCAAAAACACGTAAGTTTCAATGTTATTTTGGTTAAATGACGGTCTGTACGCACTGATAAAAGGCGTCAGTTTCTTCACCTGCGCGTCTTCCCGCATCACAGGTGTCGCGTGCGTGCGTCGCTTAGCTCCCATATCCCGACGTCGACAATTACGGGCGTGGTAGTCTTGCCAATGATGAAAGTTGCAGTTTTTAGTACTCACGTGAAACCACTCTTTTGTGAGCTGGAAATTTTTTCTCGGCGGATGACTAGAGAATGAATAAACTGTTTTCTACCATACGTTTTGTTCACACCAAAAAATGTTGCCCAGGTTTGTCTGATCATTCTAATTGTCTTCAGCTGCTAAAAACATAATTTCCCCCCAAGTCTTCATTCGTCAAGAGGCGAACTTTTGCCTAAATGGTAGTGTTCTGTGACGCGGTTAGCGCTTACGTGTCATTGTTCAGGAGCTTAGTGAACACTTGTCCGTCAGTGTTCAGCAACGTGGTAGACTTCTGTCTTAAATGTCAGTGTTTAGTCACCGTGTTTACTTATTTTCAAACGAACTTTTGCTGTGCCTCTCTATAATTGAGAGGTGCAAATCAAATGGACCTGTCGTGAACGCCGATTTTGACATTTATCTCAAAGATTTTGCGTTGTGGATGGTCGAATGAGTGCTGATCACGTTCTGATGCCGATGATTAGTCGTACAAATGGTGATGTAATTGAGTATTTTTTGCTGCTGTAGTATGGCATTATCAAGACTTCTTGACGTATATTTGTTTTGTAAGTTTAAAGCTTCAATTAAATCAATTACATGCTATATGGACGAGGGTCTGGGTTTGGAAATATTTTGCATTTCAATTTCCCAAATTGCATCATGATACTGCCTTGATGAATGGGAGAGCTTTAATGTTAACCATCCGTGGAATAGATGGAAGTTCTTGCAATTAAAAATATTAATTTTGCGTAGTACGTAGTTCTTTTTATAAGATTTTGTGTTCTTGAATTTTAAGAATTACCTATAATTTTGAGAATCACATAGTTTCTCAAAAATGACCAAGGAATAACAGGGTCGTATCTGCAACAAAATAAAACGTTTTTCATCATATATGTATAACAAAATCCAATTACGTCGTAGACTGATAATACTTTACAGTAACTTACGAAATTATCTTGATCAAAGCAGTTAGCCAGCTTTCACAGAGCACCTGGGTCTTTTCTTTCTCGTAGACTCAGCGTTTCTCGACCGGAACTCTGCGGAATCCTTAGGTTCCGCAAAAGATCCCGATAAGGCTTCCGCAAGAACAAGTGAGATAAGTTGACGCATATTTATTGGTAAGCACGCGCTATATATTCTTAGTTATTTTATATTTTAAAATGAACATTATCATATCCGACCTATTTTGTTATTAAGCCCAAGGGTTATAAAAAGTACTTATAAAAAGGTTGAGAAACTCTGCCCGTAGTCGACGATGAATGTTCGCCAAGTGTAGCAGACGACGCTTGGGCAGCGGTATTTGCGAATCGAGTCCCTCAGTAGAATTGAGGAAGGCAAAACTTTCCAGTTACTGAGCTTAAAGAAAACAAGCTTATACAGTAGCTTAATTAAACATTACCTTGCGGGTGGGTCAACGAATATTTTTGAAAGTTATCTTGTTTTTGCTTTTTTCGTCTTTTCACTCGCCATAACAAAGCGATGCACTAACCTCGGTCAATGGCACTGAGACAAACTATTTCCCGACAATAAATAAGGAAGCAAAGTGAATTTCATGTAGCGTGTGTTGACGAGTAATTCTATTTTCATATTTTAAATGAATCTTAGAGAAGTAATTTTTATTTTTATTATTTCATCAAAAATGTACTAAAATTTCATTTATGTTAAAGTATGAAGTAACTGCAACGTGGATATCGTCATATATATTTATCCCTTGTAACTAAGTTAATATATTATTTAATTATTTATACCTAATACTTTCATACAAAATTGTTATTGGTTTCAATAAGCTTAATTAGTATATAAAAAATATACCTACATTTGGGAAAGTATTTGACTGTTATTTTATTATACTTTTTAACACTTTGATTGCGACGTGCGCCGTATATGGTACACGCGATCGTCTAACGGTCTAACCTAACCTAACGTAATGAAAGTACTAACGTATATGAATACAAATTTTCAAGTTTCCATAAAATTTGTGTTCATTACTCGAATAAGCTAGTTTAGATTAGGGGAAAAATGAATAGGATAACCAAATTTGTTACCGTAAAATCATTCAATTTCAAACTCGCAGCGGAAATTTTTGTCGATATGAAATATTTCCTGAGTGGAGAATCGCAGTCAGAGTGTTAAATATAAATTATGTTAATTTAATTATAATGAAAAGCGAATTAATAAATAGTAAGATGTCATATGTTTGCACAGCAGTGCGAAACGGAAGAAACTAGGGTTTTCTCCGAGTTCTAAGAAGTAACACTAAAAGTAGCGGTATAAATTCCAGCACTTCATTGACTCGGACTATCTCAGACCGAAAGGAAAGGGACTATTTAGTATGGACGGTAAAAACTGGAAATCTATGCTCAAGGCGTGTTCTCACACAGGATCCTCAGCTCATAGAAACAACAACTTAGCACTTTGACCGCGATTCTCCACGCAGGAAATATTCCATGTCGACGAAAACTTCAACTGTAAGTTTAAAATTGAAGGATTTTGCTGCCACAAATTTGGTTATCCTATTCATTTTCCCTCTAATCTAAACTAGCTTATTCGAGTAATGATCACAAATTTTACGAAAACTTAAAAATTTGTATTCATACAAGGTAGTGCTTTCGTTGCGTTAGGTTTGGTTAGATGATGGCGTGTACCATATATGGCGCACTTCGCAGTCAAAGTGTTAAGAACGAAGTAGAAGAAAAGATAATGAAGAGGTAGTGAAGAAGGTGTAAAATTGAAGGAAGTAATGTGGGCACGGGAGACGAAAATCCAGAAGGCTAATCTATGTATTCTAAAACAACCTAACAGCGTCTCCATAGGGTAGTCAGTTCCCATGGCATACGATAAGCCAACCTAACTAGCCTAACCCTGTTGCCTAGCCTATGCCCTTTGAGGGGCTCTGAGTTTTAAACGAATGACTATTTAACTAGTTTGTGAGGTCTCATTAAATGACCGAAAATGTTCACCTATCGAGAAGACGAAACACGTAATTGGAGCGTGACAAGTGGCGAGAATGTTCAGAAAATGTTATCTATGACAAAACGTTTGACTTGCGGGATTTTGGATGTGCTTTATTTAATTGGCTTTCTCTCGTTTAAAATTTTGATAAACACTTCCAGGGTTCGAACCTCAAGCTGATATTGTTACGAGCGCTCCCGTCGTGAATATTCCTTTATGAATTTAGGTAAGTCAATTATAAGCAAAGTAATTTTCAAGCGTGATCTGGTCATATTGTTCTTCTTAAATGCAATTAGTAAGTTTCAATTCAGTTGAATAGCTCAACTTTGAAGTAACATGTCATGGGAAATTAATGCACGCTTTAAATTAATGAATTAATTCAGAATTATCCCTCTAAATCGCTCAATTTATTTTTCTTACAGTTTTTGCAGGTAAAAATTTCAACAACAGTGATCTTAAGTGACTTTCTCATCGTATTGTCGTCGTAAATGACGAGAAATCATTTCAATATAANGATGGCCTCCTTCAGCCTCTCCAACGTCCAGTTCCGGCCTGACGCAACCGTAAGTTGTGCTGCAGGAATCTGTTACTTGAAAGTTTTGAATTGATGCAAAGATTTTGTGCGTCGTTGTAGCGCTTTTTCGCTTTATTTTCGTATTTTCAAATTATGTGAAAAGTAGTGAATATACTACGAACTCTGTCAACAGCTTTGAAAATCAGAAGGCGAATAAGTGTAAAAAATTGAAAATGTGCGAAAATATTTTGAATTTTAGTCTCAACATTAATTGAGTGGAAACGCACAACATATGCAGCGAAAACTCCATGTTTTATTTTATTTGTACTTTTTGTTCAGGTGTAGTTGGAAATTACATATTTATGGATACGCGACAAATTTACAAAACAATAAACCTATGAAATTTCTACCCCTCTGCCTTCCTCGTAGGCAGAAAACTTCCAATCTCTGAATCCTGTTCTATTTATATATACTTGAAGGAATTCATTCCCTTATTGCATTCGTTATCTGCAGTATTCAGGAATAATTTACCCGACATTGCTCACGTAAAGTGCAACATATACCCAGTATATTACAGTATTGCTATGTGATGTCCAATATTGCGTCAAATTCCGCAATGTAAAGTGCAGCGTTGCTTTATGAAGTACAGTATTTCTCTGCAAAACAGTACGTTTGTGGGAAGGACGATACTTCCCTGGACAGCACAGTAACGCTCAGTACAATATAGCCCTGCAATTACTATGGAGATCCCCAACGGTTGGCTCACCCACTCACCGCTCGCGCAGCTAAGCTAAAACATTTCAAACAATTCATTACCACAAGTGTTACATCATTTAAAGATATTACAGACACTGATTTCTCATACCATTACAATGGGCAGTTTTTATACATAGCTACATGTGGGCCCAAATAAGTTCTATAACTTGTAGGGCATAGAACCTTAACTTCGGCGTCGGTCGCTTGCTATGGGGAAAACGAGCAGTAATTGCACATGAATCGTAGAGACGAATAAGATAAATGAATCTCGGGCCGTGCTCTGGGAGAATACGCAACACATTCATGTAGCTCCGTAGCTCTTGTTCAGGAAGTGAGACCACTGCGATGCCCAGACGCGGGCTAGAGTGTAACTGTACATGCCTGCCTTACAGACTTGAGGGTGCCCACTGTCTGAGCAGGTCCTCTGTCTGAGCGGGTGCCCGTCTATCTCCGTTAGTTTCGCCGTCATTGTCCTCTATCTCTGTAGTTAGGAGCTCAGTAATCGTTTTGGGAAGTTTGTTGTGTCCACTTGAGCATTCTTTATACGTGCCATGTCCGATGGCTTGTTGATTGTTGTGTCCACTTTGTTGTTGTGTCCACTTGAAGATTGTTGTGTCCACTTTGTTGTTGTGTCCACTTGAAGATTGTTGTGTCCACTTTGTTGTTGTGTCCACTTGAAGATTGTTGTGTCCACTTTGTTGTTGTGTCCACTTGAAGATTGTTGTGTCCACTTTGTTGTTGTGTCCACTTGAAGATTGTTGTGTCCACTTTGTTGTTGTGTCCACTTGAAGATTGTTGTGTCCACTTTGTTGTTGTGTCCACTTGAAGATTGTTGTGTCCACTTTGTTGTTGTGTCCACTTGAAGATTGTTGTGTCCACTTGAGCATTCTTTATACGTGCCATGCCCGATGGCTTCTTGAAATGAAATCTTTCCGCTGTGCTTACCTAAGAATAACTCTCGGTTGTCCTTCAAAATGAATTTCTCAGTCTATGGGCTGAATTCAAACTTTTCAGTGGAATTCTAAGAGATGGGGAAGTATAGTCGTCGTGGGAATTTTTTAGTAAGAAACTGTGGAGCAGTAGAAAACACAGTGAATAATGACAATTTAAATGAAATCATATTTTGAAATAAAACCAGAAAAACTAAGGTAACAAAATTGTGAAACCCCTATTAACTTCTACGTTGATTTTCTACGGTACATAAAGGCCGTATAGAGAAACGCGTTCTAATCAAATTTCGCAATTAGTGCAACGGTCCTAAGGTGCGTTGGAACTTGGTTGTCGTAGCGGCTTTGGTAGTTTATAAGACGGATTTATCATACACGAACTCACAAGCAAAAGCCCATGGCTGTAAACAGCATACACGTTTGGGCATTGTAGATGGCCATTACGTGTTTAAGAATGAATTTTTATGCAATTGCACCTGCATGATTTAACATGTCTCAATCTTTTATTACTGTGAGCTATTTATTCAATGACCATAACGTCCTCTACGTTGCGTAAGTTTTTTATATTTTTCTTTTCAGATTTTGTCCATCCTGATCGTAAGTGAATCTGCCTCCTCTGAAATTTTCGGCATCTGCTTCATCAGAAAGGTGGGAATTAAAATATGTTATTTATACCTCTTACTTTCGGTAATTATTTTTAAAAGTGATTTTAAATCCGTGTGTACGCTGGCGGTTACAAATGGTCTGCAATCAAGTATGTATAACACGTGCATATGTCACACGCAAAGTGAAAACACGGGCATATGTCATACGCAAGGTGAAAACACGGGCATATGTCATACGCAAAGTGAAAACACGGGCATATGTCATACGCAAGGTGAAAACACGGGCATATGTTATAGGCAAAGTGAAAACACGGACATATGTCATACGCAAGGTGAAAACACGGGCATATGTTATAGGCAAAGTGAAAACACGGACATATGTCATACGCAAAGTGAAAACACGGGCATATGTTATAGGCAAAGTGAAAACACGGACATATGTCATACGCAAAGTGAAAACACGGGCATATGTTATAGGCAAAGTGAAAACACGGACATATGTCATACGCAAAGTGAAAACACGGGCATATGTTATAGGCAAAGTGAAAACACGGACATATGTCATACGCAAAGTGAAAACACGGGCATATGTTATAGGCAAAGTGAAAACACGGACATATGTCATACGCAAAGTGAAAACAAAGCTTGATTACATAAACAATGCTTTAGTTCGATCATGGGTACTTATTCACGATCGTTGACAGCTCCCTTGGGAATTACGCCAGATGCCGTTACTACCAGCGTATCTGGTGACCTTTTTAGACGCGTTGAACTGTTCTCAAGTTCGTAACGCTATTGATCAATAACATCAGGGGTGACTAGTGAGGTGATGTTTGTGATACGCTAGCACACCTCCACAATATTTGCGACAGATAACAGTATTGCACGTTTACTTATCTTGACACGGATAATTAAAATGTACCGGATGATGTTTGCAACGTACATTTCGCTTGTACGATAACGACTGAAGAATATATCGTTCACAGTATAGGCTCGGCATGACGCTTCATTCATTCAAGCTACTCGTGTTTTGATCTCAACGAAATATTATGTATTTACTTGGAAAGAGCATCCACTCTTTTTTCTAATAGTAACAGCAAATTAATGTACGGGATAATTTGTAAGAAATATTTGTATTAGAAATGTGCTAAGTTGTGTTTATGGTGGAATCCTCGCTGTATGCTGAGTTTTCAAACCGCGATCAGGTTCCTGTAACAAACGTATTCGATCAATAACTTCTACAGCTGAAGAAAATCATAAAAGATGCCTCGCACTTGTCAACAGTAAGACGTGTGCCTCGATAGCAACGCTATTCTGTAGACCATCATTTCCCTCTGTATAGATGCAGCGGGTAGTAATGGTAGTAAAAGTGGGCGCAGAAATTAGGAGGTAGTAATACTACATGTTCATTGACTGTCCTTTCTTTCTATTGCACGTTTAGTAGGGCGATCGGTAAAAATCACGCAGAAAAATTTTCAAGACTTAAGCTGGTCTCATGTAACCCACCTACATTATAGTCCTAAGACCTTGCATCAAGCAACTTCTATCTTTTTCCCTCACGAGAATGTTTTCAAATACGAAATCTTTCTGCATTTCTAGTGAACCGATCGATGACGATTTCTTTAGCTCACAAGTGGCTGTATTCTAATATACAACAGCCGACAAGCCGTCTGTTAATTAAAAGAGATTGGTATATAAGACGAACGTGAGCATATTTACTTTTTCAGTTATTTATGACTAGATATGTTTCACAAGGTAGAAAGCACCCTATGGCCCAACACTTTAGTAAAAAGAAAAAAAAAAGAAAAATAGTTTATTCCAAACTCGGTCACATACAAAGTATATACCTTTTGGTTTTTCAGTTAGTAAAATTATTACAGCCTTAAAATTAAAACATGAAAGTCTCGATAGAACTTCCAAATTGGGATGTGCACGACTACAATCTGAATATTATATGTGGAAGTTGCGTTTAAACTTAGGATCGTGATTCTAGATTCACTCCTAAGCACGAAAAGTGACGCGTGATAACATAAGAAGTCTTATCAGGATAGATAGGAAACTACAGTTTCATTTTACAGCTCTACTTATCGTTGAGGCAATCTTTTGTACGTAACTATTTAATGAGAGGATATGGACAATAGCGCGTGCAACGAAATGCGATAACGAGGATATACAATATACATACTCGTGTGTGTATGTGCAGGGGGAACCCAATTAATGAATAATAAAAAGGAATTGAAAATAATTTCAATAGCTTTCATGATGTTCTTAATTAAAGAAAACCCTGAGTACTTAATTCAGAAATGATTGGTATTTCGTATATAAATCTAATTATCTACCATTAAGGAAGCCAGACAAACTGATACTACTCAACTCGGCGCACTTTCTTTACACCGTCTGTTTTTGTACGTCAACTTTTACTTTTTCGTTTCCCGTAAAAACGGGCACGTTCATAAAAAACTCTTTCCAGGGGTGAAAGTAAATATTTTCCCAGAAATTTAATTCTCAAAAACGCGGTTCGTTGTGCTTTTCATAGTTCTACTCCGACTCCTTCTCAAATGAGCGTAAAAATATAAGCTTCATGTAACCAAATACAGGATGTTAGGGAAAAAGAGGTACAATATTTGACACTCAAAAGAAAGTGGCAAACTACACACTTTTGCGTCGGTGAAACTTTGCGAAATAATTTGGTTTTTGAGATTTTAGCTGTTTAATGTTTGACAAGAGGAACTTTGTAAACAAAATTGCAGACAAATAATTTATTCATACATTTACTTCACAGGAATTGTTTAAACTTTCCTCCACCCACATCGATTCACATCGAGTCTTGGTGACACATGGAAAGCCTTGTTTATTCAACACCTGTGGGATCAGAGGAAGATCTCGTGGTGGCCAGAACTGCAGTGGCTTCTGGCAATATTCCTGAAATGTCAGGCCTTTTTCACACTGTTTAGCAGTAGACGATATCACAAGTGCTGTGTAGTGGGTGGTGGAAACTTTGAACAATTTCTGTGAAGTAAATCTATAAGTAATTATTTTTGTGCAATTTTACTCTTAAAATTACTTCTTTCTACAACAAAACACCTAATATCTAAAAAATAATTTTTTTCACAGAGTTTCATAGAGACAAAAGTGTTTTGTTTGCCCCTTTCTGGTAGGTGTGAAATTTTGTAGCTCTTTTTCTCCAACACTCGGTATATTTCATAAACTTGAGCAAAGTGACTTAAATTCTACTGAACAAAACTTATCAACGGCAAGAATATTCCTTCTATCTTAATGTTAAATTAAGTATGTTGATCCTAATGAAAGAAGTTTATTTTAAGCTGGAATTTGCAATATCTATGAACAACATTTAAAAGTTAAAACAGATTAAGTAAAGAATATGGATGGTAATAGCAAAAGAAACGTCAATATTTTGACTTGAAATTTTGATAAAACTTATCAGTCGGTTCTTTAGGTATCGAATTGAAGTTATTGGTAAGAATATTCGAGAAATTCATTTTGAGTTCTGATACGAAAATAATTTCGCAGTGCAAGTAAATGATCTAGCCCTCGAGAGGTCGTCTCATGGATGTAGTTTGATTCTCGTCTGTATTAAAAATGAAATTACATTATGGCGCTTAATTATTTGGATTCCCGTTTCAAATTAAAAATACACTGTAATAGCGTCAGCATTGTAACAGTGGATCATAAATTTTCAAGACTCAATGCAATAAGACTCTACTGAAGTAAGAGCACTAGACTCTAGCGCTGAAGTAACAAAATAATGTTCATCTCGTTTATAGAAACCTTGCCTTTGCAGGCAAAGAGAGGTGACTACGTTGACTCTATGTTCACATGTTGAACCTCACATACATTAACACTTTGAGCGCGATGTGCGCCATATGTGGTACACGCGATC
>VOMN01079930.1:0-118005 GCA_014899125.1 Orchestia grillus
TTCAAAAAAAGGGGTACATTTTTTTGGAACACTCTGTATATACTGTATAGTGCCCTTTTATCGGTTGACCTTTTGTTATCTTAGGAGACCATTGGTAGTTATCAAAGTTTCCATTGTTTTCGTTGAAGTTACAGTTTCGGTCAGCCGTGAACAGGACGCACGTGAGACTCATTACTTCGCTTTTGAAACGTTACTCAAACTGTGCTCCTCTTCGAAGTGCTTTATGGTGATATAGACTGTCAGTGACCATTTGCCCTGTAGTGGGAGTAAAAATTTTGTATTGCATATTTCTGAACTGTGATAGCGTATAGGATACTCCTAATTTAACAAATATATTATACGTTTAGTAGAATCTTAAACTGAATCAAAGTATACTGTTGAGAGACCAGTTCGTATTTAATGGTGTTTTGAGAAAATGGTCATTTTTGAGAAACATTAGCATAGTTTCACAGAAATTGTCACTTGTTTGGATATGACACCAGCATTCGAGCAGAACGTCAACATATTGTTAAACTGATAATTCGACGCGAAAACGGTATGAAGAAATGTGATCAAGATTCACAATACATTTCAGGAAAGCGTAACAAAATAGCGTAGCTCCAAAGAAGCCAGTCAGAGATCATCAACAGTTGAAGGACGGATGGGTGATGCGGACCCATTCGTTCAAATAACCAAATTGAAATTTAGGAAGTGTTGTATCGTCGAATGGCTGACATTTTCTTAGTGAATGCATAAATCAGACTCGTAATAAAATATTCTAAGCCATTTCGAATTAACTTTATCAGAGCTTGTTAAGGTGATTTGCAATTTCATAATTTTTGACCCATTTAGCCTTTTAGTGCTAATGAGATAAATGCAGCGACGGCATCGCTATTGTGTATCATGCTCCATGCGCAGTCACTGCGGTGCTCCTCTTTTGAAACTCGACAAAAAGACAAATGCTCTGGATCACGAATCCATCGTTTGCATGAGATTTTCTCTCGTGACGTAGCAGTCAATTTCTAGAGAGGTGTAAGAAAGGTGTGAAGCTAAAGTAGAACTGCCCAAAACACAGTGCCTCGGTAAAATAGTGTTATAAAAGATATGAGAACGGAGGCGGAGTGCAGTTAACGCTCGTTTCAATGAGCTAAAACGGGGTTAGAAGTGGTCCAATAATGCCGAATAATAATGAAAAAGATATCGAACTGTAATTTTTGGAATCGCACAGTGAGATCGACCAAATTTGAGGATATTCAAGTACTCCAATCATTGTGAAGTCTGTTGGAACGAGGTCCCCTGATGCGAGCGTCTATTGTATCCTGGATACTGCCCACCCACCATGCAGTGTTCTGGATGATATGAAATGATGAGTGCACGTGAATATTTCATTCAATTCATCTCTCAATCAGAAGCGAGGACATTGCCTTGCAATCCAGGCTTTGTAGAGTACATACATGTATAGGCTCGTAAACTGATTTAATTTATTCGTTACACGTTTTTTTCATTCAATTTAGAAATTCTTTAATAAAGAGCACCAGCTTGCAAGGCGAGCGCCTACTCTTCAGCCGACATTTCAGTCTCCATTTGCACCGATGGGAATTAACGATAAAATTTGGTCGGCCGTAAAGGAGAGTATAATGACGGTCATAATCACCCTTGAAAGGAAGACAATATCTCCGGAGAAAACTCCGAACTCAACTCTCTCGGCCGCACCCCCTCTATCCTTCCCTCTCCTCCTCCTTCTCCATCGCCACTCCTCGCAGCCAAGTTAGCGCCTTCCCCATTCAGATAATTCTCTTTAACTGAAAATTAAACTCATTATTCCTCCATCGATTGGCCCCTCCGACGAAATGTTCCATGTTTTTCGCGTGTCAGTTAGCTAATACAGTTCGGAAAAGTTGCAGTTTTTCCTTATTCCAAACTTCTTGAAAGAGTGGTGGTTGTGGTACGCGACAAAGTTTTTGTTTCAGTTGCCTAAACTGTTAAATGAGTTAAAATTCTGCAAAACTGTGAAGAATTTCTCAGCTTGGGATATACTTTTCCATATTAGTTTACACTGCTACCATGTATATATACGTAGGTACTATTTTTCAATGATTTTTAGAACTATTTTCAGATTGAGATAAGTGCCTACGCTCTTTAGAGTGGAAAAAACATAACTACTATAAAGCGTTTAATTTATGATCATTATACCTACCTATTTCTTGACATATTGGATTCCCAGACTATGCATATTTCACAACAACAACAACTGTACAAAAACTAAAAAGTTCGGGTCTACAAATTCGACTGTATCTCATAACTTAATAGGTATGGTGGCGTAACTCCAGGTCTATACGTGATGTGATATGCACTAGATCTCCACTGGAGATCTTTTAGTTTTACATAAAGTAAAGTGCATGCATATCGTTTTGTTATTGCTTTGCTCTAATTTGACCTTACAACGAATATTATGCTCTTCATCTTGAGTCTGAGTGGAATTTCATCTAATAATTTTCTCATTTCCATTGTTATCATCCTGCGTCTGATGTACAATACAAACCCTCTTGTGCTACTAAATACGACTCGGACGTGTTAGCATAAACTTAGTCTTGCTAGGCATTCTTTAGCCGTGCGCCGAGCACTCACATTATTCCGTACAGATTGTGTGCTACCTTTCACATCAATAAGAACGCCTCCCGTTAAAAAAAGAACATTGTCGTGAACTGTCATTACTCGAACGAATGAAGGATGTGATTGATGTGACGGCCGAACGCTGGCTTGGAGACGTCCATGCCCGGAAGTGTCCACAGTCTTCCTCGAATGTTGGGAAAGTGATCAGTCACATTGCCTTCATACAATCAAAGTCTGAAGACAGTGTCGGCAGACACCCAAATATGGGCATCAAATGCTAACTTTCCTCTCAATTCTGGAGCCAGGCCTGAAGTTAAAGGACTGTACAGTACCTGTGGTAGTTGAAGTACGACTGTAGATTCCCTGTGGAAGTTGAAGTCAAGAGACTGTCCAGCTGTTGACTTTCGACTTGTCTCCATAATTGAGATCAAAGTTACCATTCAATGTCCCCCATATTTGGGTGTCTTCCGACGCTGTCTTCAGACTTTGACTGACCGTGTGAGGGTTTTATGACTGCGGTAAGGGTGTTGTTAGCAGTCAGGCTGAAGTACGGAGGCGTCGTAAGGAGATGATAGAGAAAGTGACTTGTGAATGCAGGATACATTTGAGGTAAAGAACACTGAACACAACCCATGACGCATGTAGTTCACGTTTTTTTAAGCATCTGGAATTTTAGATTAATGGCAGATGTGCGAATTGATTTGAGAAGCGTTAGGTTTTCGATAGGATGGTAAACGGTGCGAGATGCGCGGAATTTAATGGCCTTCTTAAAAGGACCTCTCAGGGAACGCGTCCCTCAAGTTCGTCGAAACTTTTCAATGAAGTCCTCGTCCAAAAATTTTGCTGCCTCTGCTACCAGGACCCCTCAACTTTGCTCGGAATAATCTTCAAGGAAATAGGATTTCGCAGCTTCCTGCAAAAATTTGCGCCACTGCTAAGGCTTTCTTAGGGCTGGTAGGCGCCCAACGAGCTCCCAATGCAGGAAAAAGAAATAATGCTGCGGACGTTTTGAGAGCAAGGAGCCCAGCTGGGATGAACTCGGGTGTTCAAAAACGATGGCCTCTGAACTTCACTTCGACTTTCGATATAAGTCATTTGTTTATAATATAACTTCAAAAGCCTTCTTTATGTCATCATCATTTTCGTTTCGATGAACTCAGCAGGTGTTAGAAATTCTACAAGTTAATGCAATTTCCATACCCTGAGATTCTATAGTGGCTTAACTCGAGTCATCATCGAATACTGCAAAGTGAAGCCGTCAAAACTGAGTAGATCTTAAACACCATGAGCGTCCTTCATATTACTATATTGCAAGTTCTTCTTATAGCATGGATTGGACCAAAGTTGGTCCAAATAACACATTTTCGAAAAAATTATAGCGGAATCCGTTTGAGGGAATATAAAATTTTTCAGTTCTCTTGCTCCCGAGTTCTACCTTTCGTAGATCGACAGGAGTGTCAGACGAACATGCACCGTAAACTGTTGCGCGTCCTGAAACTGTTCACTCGACTCAAGAAATCGAGCTGGCTCTCAAACTTGGGAGAAATCACGCCAGGAACTTTATTAGCCTTTATCAGCAGCTAGTTCAATGTTGGGAGAGAGAGGTGTATGCTCGAGTGAAGATCAGTGTGCCTTCTTACTCAAATATTTTCCAAACCTAGAATAGGGCGATGTTCTTGAAAATAACAGCTAAGTTCGGCCATCACGACCAAATGTGTGGAGTCAGGGAGAAAAGGGACTAAACAACTTTTAAAGCTCAATAAGGCTTCTTCACTAGCAGTGCGTAAGAGCATATTCGTACACTGGTTGTTCACTTCAAGTGAAAACAAATTAATGAGGGTATTACTTTCTGCCTGCTGTTATTATTGATGATGCATTTAATATCGGCATGAAAATAATGGACAAAACGAGCTATTGGAGCGGAAATAAAAGCAAATAACACAATTCAATAACCGAATTCGATCACTTTGAATTGCAGCGCCCATTCTACCTTAATGACGAAGTGCAGTCAAAATGGATGCAAGTATGAAAAGTACGAAGCAGAACTGTCACTACCGATTCATTCTCGCTGTTAATTAATCAAGTTGATTATAATAGGTGGTGATAGATAATTATCTATCACCACCTATTCCTTGACGTTCAATGACCACATCATTTGCTTCAAAAATTTGTGGTTGTAACACAGTGAGCTTTGCCGAAAAGATATGTAGAGTAAATTTATTTACCATTCCATGAAGTAGATATTGTTCTCAAAGTGAGACCGGACTTAAATAGTGTAGAATTGTTTCTAAGCCCAAAAGTGTTGTTCACGCGAGCGCACGTTCAAGTCCCAAGAGAGCAATGCCCTGCACAGGTCTTGAGATGAACGTGTTGGTGCCATCGGGAACAGGGATCACATGACTGTAAAACACTTGCTTCTGGCGGAGAAATCCTTCGAACTTCATGTTCAACTTTACCTGAAGTTCTATTGAAAAAAATGTCAGTTCTATGTCAAAGAAGGTGCAGGTGTTTGTGATCGCTTGTGTAAATGTAACCTGGAGTAGGTTTTCCTACCCTGCATAACGATGCTGCGCTCTCCATTTTTGAATAATGATCTGGTTCTTTCCTTTCTAAAGAACAATCCTGTACTCTCCTTTTATAAATAATAATCTTTCACAATACTTATGTCAATAACGGTCCGGTACTTTATTTTCTTAATAAGGGTTTGGTCCTTTCAGTTTTTCAATCAGGGTTCGGCATTTTCCTCTTCCAAATAACGCTCTGATCAGGCCCCTTGATGCGCAACGGCTCGGCACTTTCAGTCTTTTAAACGACGACTAAGTACTTTCCTTTTAAATTTATGACTCTGCGACACCCATTTCGTAAGAATGGCCCATTTTTTTCCGCTGTAACATTTACGTTGCTTTTGAGTTCTTGATTGCGGACTCTGGGCTGCTTTTTACTTGCGATATTTTTGCAGGCAGCGAATTTTAACACGTCATGTCTTCCGGGGACACGGACGACACCCAATCCAGGGACGAGTGCTTTAATGAATTTTAGGTAGGAAAACTCACCGTGCAATCGAGTTATTATGCAAAAATCGATGATATTTCCACTTGTGAGAAGCTTAAGCTCCCTTCATGTTACCCGTGAAATAAATTTTCCATCATAGGATTATGCCAACTCTTTTGAACGTTCGTGAAATGGACTCGATACCGAAACACTAATGCTAACATCGTCAGAGCCTCGAGCCCCTGATATAACCCAGGAGCAGACCAGCGGGAATGCTCGTGCTCGGGTTTGTGCAGAGCACATTTGTGCCAGAATCCGTTGTCGATGCGTCCGTAGGGCTGTTTCCGATACGACGGCTCTGAAGGATGGCGAACGGATGGACTCGCCGGCTCATTCTCTGGGGAAGGATTTTCAGGGAAGATTTTTAATACGAGCCCGCTCGAAGGCCTGTCGGGATGACGTGCTGCCGTGTACGTACAGTACTCGTGTTGTGAAGTAAAATCACGTAGCACTCCGCTCTCGTGTATACACATACACCGCAACAATAAAGTGGTATTTTCGTACATGTTACATTCCGAAACAATTCACTATTGCGCATCATAATCATTCCTGGGCTAAGTTTTAAAGATACATTATTTCTGTGTATCGAATACGACTGACGAAGTGTTTTCTAATGAATTATAAAAAAAAATAAATGATAAATAAATACATTTCAACCAAAAATGATACCATTTTTTCGGTTCTTTCTCATCGTTTCTGTGGACAACTGTAAGCTCTTCAGTCAAGACTCTATGTATTTTCATTGCAAAGGCTGCGTACAACTACTTAGACATCGGTAAAAGAATGCGAATGCAAATGAATATTACTTAGATAACTAATATGACCTTTTTTCTGATAATAAAATAAATGGTTGACTCCTTTGGCCCCCCTGTAACGGCCCATGATTGAAATTTGGGTATTTTACTCACGTGAATGTTACCAGTTGTTCACTGTTATTCCTTCGGATTTTCTACTTTCTTCTCCGAACTTCACGGTCTCTTATATTTTATAAACAACATCGTTTCTTTATTGACCATATCATTTTAGTCTTTCTCGTATGTGGAGTGGACTAATGGTTGGGAGCTTCGATCTTGCCACTGAGAGCAATACAGCTAACAAATGTGCTCGGAAGTTCTATACAAAAATAGAAGCCTGAGTCTTCCGTTACTTTGGTATGTGTACAATAGCATGGCTTGCTTAATACGCTGCCTCGGGAGCTTCTAACTCGACCGTTGTGCTCAATGCAATTCACGGCTGTCGTTATGCCTCGATCTCCTTGAGGCTGTTCTGTGTGGCTACATATAAAGGGACTCTTTCACAGCGGTTTGACGCAGTTCTCACGTTGCATGTAAAATAACCAACAGTTTTCATACTGTAGCAACAAGCTAAGTTGTAATTTTTATCTTATATGTCGCACCAGACTCGTACGTACATATTTTTTCTGGCTATCATGCAGAGATTTGTTTGACCAGTTTTGTTGGCAATAATACAACATGCCTAGCTAGGGCTACATGAATGGTCTCTCGTGCTATCCAGAGCGATTGTTTGCGCTACCGTTTACTGCCGGGTCGTGCTCTTGGTCCCCTTTGATATCGGAAGATCATTTTCCATCGGTCACAACCATTTCTACTGGACATTAGGTCCTCCTAACGGCTTTCCTATGCTATACGGAAGATTTCGGCCACCCTTTAACCCTTAATTGTAACTTCGAACTACGATATTGAAACAATGATGTCAACGTCTGTAGATGGCAAAATGAGAGTCTTCAATTTTGTTGAATCTTGTAACGACATGAACGTAAGATAACTGTGCATGTAAGATAACTGTGAGGTAAATCAGCAAGCGATATTTAAGAGTTAATGCACCCAAATTCACCGAGAAAATGTTATAGCTGGAGAGTAAGAAACGTTGTTACGTAATAGACGACTTTGAATTCACGCAAAGCACAATGCCATAATTTATCATACTAGAGTTAAAATCATAGCTTTCTGTGAAAGAAAATTGCTCTCTTTTCATTAGAATCTACTGACGACGAGTCAACATAGAGATGAAGTTTTTCTAAAGCGGATTTCAATCTTTACATAGCTGAGGTGCAGCAGCTGGACTATTCTACTCCACCCGGACTAAATTACTGAACATTTAAACACGGGTCTTGCATTGGCCACTTCAGTGAGAGGAATCCTTAATTAATAGAGTATTGACTCAAGCGAGAGACCAAAAGCGATATAATGTCGAGGGCTGCAGCTCTTTTCATTTTTTTGACCACTGTGCAACGCCTGGCCACTGATGGATCAAAGTTATCCTATTTTCGCAATTCATGTGGTTGAATATGCGAGATAGTTGGTGTTGGATGCAGCAACGAAGGAAAAAATGCTGAAGTTATCATGTTTTACAACGTTTACTGTTTTTTCTAAACCTCAATTTCTCACATTCATTTAAGCCACACTGTGATTATCATCGTGGTCTGTGGGATACTCTGCGCTTCACCAGAAACTGGCTTGAGCAGAATGAGAAGAACAGCTCTCCGAAATGGACTCTACTAGCGTATTTACTAACACTAGTGGCTTTACCCCCTAAAAAGCTCAGCTTCAGTCAAATTTATTTGAGAATTTAGAGATCTTTTCTAATTTTTCGAACCTAATGCATCAGTATGCCATGTAACTTCCTTTTTCTTTCAATCTGTTTCATTTCGCATCTTTACATTCAGATGGTAATACTTTGCTCTTATTTTCCCACTCCCAACTCTCATGTACCGTTGACGCTGCTCCCCTCTAACGCATGCAGCGCCTTTGTGTGCCTGAGGCAGATATCCCAAGCAACTTCTGAACTTGCAGCCATTGTTACACACCCAGAAATTACTGGGACTCGAGATTCTCGAGATTCTACGTTACAAGAGAAGAGGTCACCCGTGCGGTATGCAGACAGAACGATCGATTCCCGAATAGTGGTGCTCGGTCCCTGGTGGAGTTGAACGATACATATTTTAAATTCTATTGGTCTGCAAAGTCTTCGACGATATTGGTCCTCCTACGATATTTGGAGCGAAATGTTCTTGCGCCTCTAAGCAGTGACAAGACTTCAGGGGCGAACGAACTGAGAAATCCCTTTTTCTTAAAGTAATTTACTAGTACTGGTATATTAACTTTCATAAGCTACCTTACTACGGGCTAACAATTTACTACAGTATTTTTGAATAGTGTGTTTTACACATTTAATTTCTTAAAACGACTGTCGCTGCCAATGCTAGTCCTGTCGCTATTTCTGTTCTTCTGTAGCTACAACTCACCGTTTACTGCTTCGAGTCCGCTCACTACAGTCACAGCTGTTAAATAATGTTCCACTGTTGGTGCCTCTATTGCAGTGATGTTATTGCTGCCCAGCCACCCGTGTGTTGTCATCAAGCAATCGGTTGCCTAAGGTAATTCCCGTGCGACTTAGTGTCCTCGCTAACAAACTCGCCGCGCAGGAGCCGTCGTTGTCTGCAGCTCATGAGCGCTGTCCAGCCAACTGAGAGCGCTCACATGACGCGCTCCAGCATCATGTAGAGCCTCAAAGAAGTAGCTAAAGTTTTCTATTCTAAATCTCTCGTCTCCGCAAAATGATCTACAGCCGAAGACAAACATTGCTTCGTTACTCATTAGGGGGAAAATGGCAGTGAAAAGACTCCCTTTCTCATAGCTTGAGAAGTTCGCGCAGCGATGATTATGATATTAGTTCAACTCGAGCACATTTATGAGATTTTGAGACAGTTCTCCTGATGTTTATTCAGTTAACAACTCAAAAGCCGTCTCATAGGGTGCAAATTTAATACGTTCTATGCAATGTAAGCCACCGTTGGACCATTTTACCCCGAAAAAGCAGCATCGTCGCATCAAACGTGTTCAACTATTTAGCTCATGCGGAGGGCGCTGGAAGGGGGCCTCCCGGTTATAGTCAAGGGCAAAATATGCTATCCATACAACTTGTTGGTAGACTTTCGCTCGATTTTTCAACTAATTTCTTTATTTCATTTAATTTATTATTTATTTTTTTATTAGAAAATTTATTTCTACGTGTTATAGAACAGTTATTGTTCAAAAAATTTATCCCAACAAAAAATTGCGTAAAAAATTGCAGGAACCGCGAACGCTGCCCTAGTGACTTTAGACTTGCAAGGTTGCAGGATAGGATTCTGCCAAAATCCTGTTAATTTGCTCACGGATGTTAATTTGAGCCAGAATAGCACGATAAAATGAGCTACGGTCTCTTCGAGTAAAGTTGACCAAGCGTCACACACTGACATTTGCAGCTTTTTAAACTAGTAGGTACTGAGAAAAGCATCAGGAGGTATTCTTAAATCTATGATATTTCTCTTAAATCTAGGGCGTTACAGTATAATATTCCCTCATCTTCGGTATCATTTGATGAAAAAAGCTGCCCCCGATTCTCAGTACCCACGCCACTACAATATTCCCAAGCGCTTCCAAATGAAGTGAAATTCCGCTTTCGACGCAGCCCCTCACGTGTACGTGCGGAGAAGCCAGAGAAGAGCAGTAGCAGCACCGCACTAGCTGCCCCACAGGAGTGGCGAGGGTCCGAGACCTCGCACCCACTCTTCAGAGGCATGACGGCGTTTGCAAACGACGGAGGAGTGCAAGCTCGCTTTGTAATTTGACTGAAGACGAAGTCAGCATGCGTATATACAGGATGGCAATAAGTAAGGTACCACTTCCAAAAAACTATTGCCATAAAACTATAAATAACAAAAACATCAGGTTCGTACGAAATGAAAGCGAGGATTCTAAAGTTGTTTTAGTGTATGAGTGCTACCTATAATTTACCACTTATTAAAATGGGTATCTTACTTATTGCTCATCCTCTACTACCTAGGAAGTGTTCGAAATCTACCTGTCTCCTGTTGCACGTTATGCACTGTAAGTACTCATTCTCATTGCAATCAGATATTTGTTGCATACTTTAAACTTATCATATAACACTAAAATTAAAACATTAAGTTTCATGCTTTTTATTTTTATTGAAACATGGATAAGCGAATAATTTCTAACTACCATTGACCTTCCACTGAAAATAGCTTTGGTTATAATCTAGTTAAGTCAAAATCAGAACTAGAGACAAATGTTGTGCTTGAGTGCTTGATATAACACATAATAAAGAACAATGAGTATTTCTATTTTTATTTATTTGTTTAAATATTTATGTACATCTTTCGTATTTTCAATGGAGATATAACATTTAATTATGCAAATTTAGCCAAAAAACATTGCGATTGATAATTTTCCCATTAAAAATGTTGGCAATTTTTTTAACCTTCATTTTTGTACTGTATTCATGCTACGGCTGCGAGAATTTCCTATGAGAGGGAGATTTTTCAACCACCTTTTTCGTTTTTTCCATTGATCAAATTTATAAAAGTGCTCTGTATTCGGAGAACATTTGAACACCCATGAAAAAAGACGCCGATCAGTCTGGAAACCAGTGCAAAGGAGAAGGCGAACTTTTAATACAAGAGGAAATTAAATCAAGGGGAGAACAGGAAGACAGCGACGCCACCCGGCGTCACAGGACCGTTTGGTTGTTTGCTTGGTTGGTCTCCCCCTCCGTCTCATCAGTATTATATAAAAGAGTATTACTGCGAGCCGCGTTGGTGTGCGGCGGTGTAGTAAATTTGATACTGAATATCTTCTCGTGATAAATGAATGTAACCTAAAATAGTTGAACGTTTCATTTGGTAATATACGCTATGACAATTTGTTGGTTAACCCAGTTTACGTATGGTTAGTTGATTTGAAAGGAAACGATGAAGAACATTTATGTCCTATTGCGTGCTTCTCCGAAAAAATACCAATCAATTCTAGAGTAAATAACATAAAACCTGTCATTTTTGACGGAATGCCTATATTAGTACATAGTTAGGAGTGTTTTTAACGGATTCGTCTCTTGCAGGACCTTGCCAATAATCTAAATTAAATTCAACATTAAACAATCAGGGTCCAAGCCATTATGAAAATAATTTTTAATGGACAAGTCACTTGAAGAAAACGAATATCGTTCAATTTTGCCGTGATCAGTTGTTAATTTCCACAGATTCATTAAAATAGCAAACAATGAAGCCTCAAACTTCCAAGTCACAAGATTCTTACTCTGAGTTATGGAAAACAATTACATTCAATTCGACTTATTCTGGTGCGATCAGTTATCCGAAAACTTTTACTTTGAATGGTCATTTCGATACCCCTAACTAAGCCATGACTCAAGCACGGTTTTCTTGACCACGAGGTAGTCACACTCACTACCTTCCGCATCCTCTCGGTGAGTGAGATGCACTTCTGCAAGAAAATTCTTTGGCCGTACGAGTTCATCACCAATGCGGGCTTCCGAAAAATGTCATGAATTTCGCCGCTGGTCGGTCCGTTTTGAGCCGAAAAATTCGCAGGCGAAATCGAAAATCTGATGAAGACGACGAACAGCCCGGAAACTCCAGTATTAACCTTCGTGTGATCCACGTCGCCTCCGTCAGTTCGCGGGTTGAAAACGAAGTTCCTTTAGCTTCAAGAGCTGAGGGTCCTGTCACCTCGAGCGGCTGTTGCGATGACACAGGGTCGGTGGTGACGCAACCCCTCAACCCTCACAACCTGTGGAGAGAGAAGGCCCGGTCTCTGGGCCTGTACCCCTACAACACGGCAGGGGCGGCAGGTGTGTCGCACGGCATTGCTTTTAGAGATGGAGTGTTCTCACCATAGAGACGCGTTGATACGTTTGCACATCTGGACATTGTATTGCTGTCAAAGATATTCCGCACAGTAAAAATGTACGCCCAATTAGATGAGTGAAGCATCCAGAATGTTCCAAGCACTAATGGCATTGCACTCAAGTACAAAATTAGTGAGCTTTACTGAATGTGGATGTGCAAAGATGTTAAGTTATGAAGCAAGGAGAGAAATTCAACTTTAAACAAATATAATTCAAATTTTCATATAGAATGAACATGAGGCAGGTAAGTTTAGTCTTCACTCACACATCACATTTCTTTATTCACTCAAGGTAAAATATGTTAAAACTTATTTGAAGGCCCAAAAAGGCCGTATCACAAGTGTTCAATGAGCTGTATATCAACTAAATGGTAAGCACAATGCAAAATATGCGTACTGTGAAACAAGGCTTTGTTATTTCGGTTCAGCTTTGGTTAGTTTACAGCCATGCAAGGTTCAATTAATTGTGTGCCTGAACATAACACATACTTCACTTTTCGGTAGTTAAAGCATTTTTGAACTTCTTGTAAACCTTGAAACTAAATTGGATAATGTCCTGATGGCGTTACCGTATTTCTCAGCATACACTCATCGCTGGTGACAAATAGGTGCCCACACTTGCGCAGAGCTGTGTCTCGGCAGTTAGGACCACAATTTAAATTTATATAAGCGTCACCGCATTTTCTGGCTTGAATGCTCGTTTCCTGTATTAATGAACTTCCAACAGTTAGGTATGTTTACAGTTGAGGGAAGAGAACAAATTCATATATGTTCCATTTATTTTGCTGTTCATTTTGAAGGGCTAAGATATCACTCTAAGCATTTGTGATAAATTTACGAGATGGATGCTTTTACAAAACATGGTTAACACAAGTTTGGAGAGTTGCTTGACTCAACATGTTGCTGCATGAGCGAGTTGATTTCACGGCAAACTTTCTGACAGAAGGAAAACGTCAATGAAAGTGCTGTAAAACTTTTCCAAGCACTTTTGAGATGTTCAAGCATTGTATCCCTGATCAAATGTATGGATGAGAAAAATTTGTTTTGCGAAATATTGCTTTGTTATTCGTATGTCTGCTTAGATGTGTTTTGCGTCCTCGTTAATGCAGAATATCATCTAGACTTATATCACTGTATTTTGATAATTCTTCTGTTCTATCAAAACGCAAGTTTCTAGAATTACTGCTTTTAAATTTCTATTGCACTATTTAGAATCGATTTTTGTATAATATACGTACACGATATCTCTTGCCACACAACATGTAGTATTTTGTAACTAAAACACAGAATTTTACACTGAAGTTTGATGAAACAGCTCAACTATTTCAAAAAAATGACTCCGAGAATTCTGAATGGGAACGCTGATATATTCTTTCTGGGAATGAAAGCTGAAAAACATTTGAAGTGTGGGCAGACTATACACATTTTGGAGTGAGTGAAAACTTTCGAAATTGGTGTTGTTGCAGTGTGTTGCAATACGTTGGCTGCCCATCAATGTGTTGCGTACAAATGACCGCTGCTAGAAGTTTGTGAGTGTCGCTGCTCGCTGAAAAATCCCTTTTTTCATTCAGATCTTGGATAAACTTTTGCGAACGTGTAGCCTTTATAATCTCTGTAGCTTACTTTTTTCAATTTGAAGATAAGCACTTCTTATTCCAGACCCCGTCATTTGTCAAAAGTTTAATTTAAAAACGTTAACGCACCCTGGCCTGGTGTCTGTTTGAACACATAGCTTTGCCTAGAGGCATGACAATAGCCATGCTCGATTTTCCCACACCCTTTCAGAAATTTCGCATTTGTCTCTTATAAATGGCCCGAATTGAGAACGAAGCTATTAATCTTCAGCCTGCGACGCTGCTGCTTATTTCTGGTTTCCTGCGTCAATAGTTCATTTTACAGGCGTTCCTAGTTCTTTTTTAACAGCGCATGAAAGACATGCCCTCCTCGTGTACTCTTCGCGCTTTTATTCCCCTCGTCTTTGCGATGTTTTAGTGGACCAAACTTTTTAGAGCTGTTCATAAAAAAGCTGTTCCTTATTTGTACGATCGATTTATTCCTTAATTTCTTCCCAAAAAATCAACAGCGTTTTTCCAATTTTTCCGTTTTAAAACGAAATAGGTATTTTATCTTTTTAGATGCAAAATACTACACTTGAGCCTCTTATATCAGCAGTGTACGAGGTGACTTAGACAAATAGGTCGCAAGAAATGCTCCAGTGCTCTTTTGGTAGAATATTGTCCTAATCTCCCGAGAGCCTTAGCCGTCAGTGTCCATGACGGCATTCAATACCCATTGTGAAATATCTCTCTATTTCTTTGCATCAATTTAATATATTAAGCTTCTCTGACTGAAAATTCAACTCAAGGAAATATACTACTGGACTAAATTGGATTACGTTTTTTAATAGCAACTGTTTGAAATTCCCTGCCTCGATAGTTGCTGAATTCGGTTCTTCGATATTTCTCGTTAGCTGCTTTTTGCGTCTCATTTATTATTCTTTGGTTAATTTGACCTGTACTAAAATCCAATTGACATCGAAGTTAGCTGGTCTTTGGTAGGAGTTTCTAATTTTTATACTTATTCAATTTCAATAATTTATGCGGTGCAGCCCAGCTTTCAACTCAATTAAAATGCATGAATATTTTTCTCTGAACAATACGCTCTCTTCTTAAACTATACAAATTAATCGCCCATTCTTTCCTATCGCAAACTCATCCTCGAAATTTATTCAAAATTTCACTTACTTGCATGGCTTTTCAAGTCCTAAAAGTGGAGAGGCGCAGCGGATGGCAGGGCTATAGCCACTTCCAACGTAATGCATTTATAATACGGAACTCGGGATCCAGGTCTGCACGTCCCTTCCTCGCCCAAACCTCTGTCTCGTTTGAATTAAGAGCAAAGGGAGTTGGACTGTAGCACATGATTGTTTTGAGTTCAGGTAGAGTTTGAGCTCAGAGCACCACAAGTTTGACTGTAGCACATGATTGTTTTGAGTTCAGGTAGAGTTTGAGTGCAGTGCACAACAAATTCGACTGCAACACATGATTATTTTCTAAGGTTTCTCACTGACAATACTTAATGAACTAATGTGTAGTACACATAGTAGTCCAGTCGTCTTATTGCCTCTGTACGATTGAGGTTTTTACCACAGCTTGTCCCATGTGAGATAATGCCAATCTTGGCCTGCAACAAGCACTAGCAAGCCACAAGCATGGGGAGCATATCTGACCTACACGGAAACTCGATAAACCTGTGCTCCAGGAACTGGGTCCTGCCGGAACGTCACTTTAAGCGAAGGTTGGTTTCGAGGCTCGAACGGCTGGTTGGAGTCGGGCTTTTGATATAAATTTATGGGGACTTGAAGCGTGTCCTGAAATAGTTCAGATCACGAACGTACAGTATGTCACGTAACTTGATTTTGGTGAGGTACGTGTGCTTTGGAGTTATGTATATGTTCCCGTGACGTGAGTGTTAGTTCATTGGGGCGTGCTGAGGAACAGAAGTCTTGGCAAAAACATGGAACGTTATGAGACGGTGATGAGCATGAAAAACATTGTTCAAAATATGTTGAATATATTTACTCATAGCATTATTCATGTTGTTTTAGTGTCTCGTTGTAGTGTGTACAGCATGTTTTGCAAATTTTAAATTATTGTCAAATTATCAGTCCATTTAATTTTTCGCGGGCTAATGAACAGAACGACATGTTAGTTGTGCTCACCTTAATTGGTGAAGTCTTTGATTAGTAACCAAATCCTCATGATCACCACAGAAACTCCCAAGAAGCGGTGGCTGTTTTCATTTACATCTACGCAGTGCTCCTAGTTGCGGAACTGTGTTCTGCAGACCAGCGTGATGCAAACATCACTTTGTCTTCAGTAAATGCGAGGATGAATTTGGGATTTTGAGTGTCTACAACTCAAATTCTAGGAACGATCGAATTTCGGCATCTCATAATTGTACCAAAATTAAAGCCTTTCTCGATGGCATGGACCGTTCTCGTCCTGGAGTGCCTATCAAAGAGGCTGCGAATACGTTCTTTCGCTCATGGGAACTGTCTTCAATTCATTGAAGCTTATTAAACGTTTATTGCATGAAAGATACACGGAAAACAAAGTATGTAAATAATGTTTGGTACGAGGATAAAAATATATTCATGCACCGCTACCAGTTCTAACCTTTTTGCTAATCCGGCATTTTTCACAAATTTATTAAACAATGTTCTTTTAACGTGCTAGTGTAAACACACATACTAAACACATGTATTGGTTCTTCTCATTAGTAGAAATGAAATGGAGTACTGTAAAAATTTGAAGTAAAATTTGAGAAGTACGGCCATAAAATAGATATAGTATAGTCAATTACGACAATTTTTGAATAGTACATGAAATGAACTATCCATGAGGCTAATATTTCAAAAAAGTCAATAGTCAAAGCGAATGGTGAAGTAAAAAAGCCAACTGCAGCATACGTTCCTGCGTTTCATCCCAACCGTTCCTGGGATGAAATCTGTTTTTCGAAATTTCACCGCCCTGAATGATGAACGACGCGACGTTGTTCGAAAGCTTGGCAAATTTTAAATAAATATCTCAGAAGAAATTTTGAAATTTAAATTGTCTGCATAGAGTATGTACAGCTGTACGAACGATTGATTACTCATCGGTGTCTGCAAATAGCGGCTTGATGTGTTGAACTAAGATATGCTTTGGAAAATCTCAGATCGCTTATTGATAGCTAATCTAATACGAGGAAGTTTGAAAGTTTTTCTATTTGGACAAAAAACGTGAGGGAGCTAATGTTGGTAAGAACGCACAATACGATTGTAAATTCTCTATAGGGTTTTCCCTATAATATTCTAAGAAATAGGTAAAGGAAATGATATCCGAATCCTTTATAATGATGATTATAAATTTATTTTACTATATTTCGCTTATAAGCTTAAAAATAATGAGTAACTTAAAGAAACAGTCACTAACTTGTGAATATTTTTCTGTAATTTGCGTTTTGGTGTAATTTTATCCCGTCAATTCAGAATAAACTCAAAAACTTTGAAATTTTTTCATAATTTGGAAAGAATAGAAATTTGCAACTTGCCACTGTCCATCGGCAATCCAAAATGTACAAACACCGACCCTTCATTATCGCAAGACAATTCTTCTACTCATAATTAGAGCAAAAAAATTGTTTTCTAATATGTGAGCCACGGACGTTTCTGACGTGTACATATGGAACTAAAGTCGAGTTAGTTTCAAGAACTATACTCGACTCGTAAAATTTGCAGTTGTACCTTTTCGACCATTACTTATGCAGGTTCAATACGGGGTGAGTGTTGGATGGGCAAAATTAATTCAATGAGATAATATTGCTCTATGCTTTACGTAGTTTCTGGAAATTATATTGTAATAAAATAAACTTTTCCTACCAAAAGCTCAATAGCTGCTAACATTGTCAATATTTTTAACGTCTTTTTTAACTTCATAATATAAACCTTTGCCCTTGATATCTGCGCATGAAAACAGTTATCTCATTTACTATTTACGATGCAAAACATTAATCCTTACTTCGAATTGGACATTTAGATGAAGACTACGTCTTGAGACAGGGAACCGTCGTTTCAGGAGGTGCGACATCTGCTCTACGCGCTGAGCTGACTGTAAACAACTTTATAAATGGAATTTTGGCCAATCTCATCGCACCCGAGGGAATGCGTATGCTGGCTCTTTATTTACAAATTCATGGTGACAATTCATGTCAAATGACTTTGTGTGCCAAGGATATCAGCTATCTTTGATGACATGCATCTGTTTCTTCTGTTTTCGTGTAGTATATAATTATTTGTTCATAATCTTGTGAGAGATGGAAAGCGTTAGACTCCCTTCAAATTGTGGGAAAAAATTGTTTTCTTTGGAAGAATACAGAATTCGCATAGAAAACGAATCTGAAAACTAGCGTTTAATCAATGCTAGCTTGGTTGTTTGCATAATAGAAACCGCAATCGATGAGCGAAGAACAAGTTCTTTTTTCTTTCATCTATGACGAAGCTGCAGACCGAGTCATAGGTGGAGACAGCTGGTCAGTTAATCGATGTCCGCTTGTAGATGGGAGGTGAAAATGATAGTGAACTGAATTGAGTTGGCATCATTCTTACGGGCAATGATTGTGGCATGGGGGAGGCGAGAAATGAACGTGGATAAAATTTTATGCTGATGTGCATGTCGAGACAATGACAGAGGTGTGTAGTCCGTTCAAATAAAAAATGGTGCGTAAGAATATTCCTCTCAGTGTACTCAACATCTCTTCTATGACCAGCTAATGCGAGTGAATAGGGCTATTCATTTCTAAGAATGTTCTCAAGCATTCATTTAATGTTCATGTCGTGATGAAGACTGTTGTTTCTGATATGCCCACAGTCTCCTCTTTTCACTAAGCTTTATTTGGATGTGACGAGTTGTTTTTAAGTTTCTTCAGGCAAAGAATATTTTACGGATACACTTCATAACCATGAACAATTCCTGTTATCAGCATCCGTGTGCTACATGTCTCGACCATTCCTGGGACGTGACGGACAAATAATTAATCGTAAAGGCCCGCTTCTCATTCGCACAAATACTTTTAATGCTGCTGAAGTTTTCAAGATCTTTGGAAAAATTTAAGAGAAGTGCTCTCGTGAATTTCTTGTCAGCTGAAACAGCTTTTGAAATTTGAAAACATTTCAGTGTCTTTCGGGGGCTTTTATTTTTCGAGGTATTTGCAAATTTACTGTCAATTAAATGCGCAAGGAGCTACAAAAAATATGACGGCTGTAGGCAAACTTACCCGCGACTATTGCGAGTCGACGTTGATGTGAGATAGAAGTCATAGGAACAGTTCTCGACTAATATATCCTTGACAACACCTTGGTTGAGGTAACAGAGAAGAACTTACCAAGCGATCCTTAATCAAGAATGACAGCTTCCTGTCACGGTGGAAGTTAACCAACCAATTTACGAGAGTATTTTGCGTCAGGAATTGTAGTCGCTCCATTGGATTTGGAATTTATGAAAACTACTGTGGTTCACTTTGTCCACTGTTCTTTGTCGCGTTATGCTCCAAAATGAAACGTTTTACACCGTAAAACTTCCACTAACCTTAACCCACTAAGATCGCCTTCACAATCAGGTCAAGTTATCCTAAAAGTCTACGGAATTTAGGCCTGATATTTAAGTTACTTTTCGTGATTACCTCATCGGCTGATTCTAGTACGACGTATTATTTTTAACTAAGTGTTGCAGGGAATTCCAAGCTTCATTAGGCAAAAAAGCATAGATATTTATAAACTTCAGGTTGAGTTTTTATTATTGATATTTCACTTCAGCATGACGACTACTCGTTGATACCTGTTCGTACCAACACAGAGACACTCAACATAAGCTTCACGTGAAAGGGACGTTCACTTTAATAATTCCAGTTCCATTTTAATTCATAAAATTCATCAGATTACAATTTTAAATAATAACAACATTCTATAGGGGTGTTGTATTCTACTTCAGTTTTGAGTGTCATATCTATGTATTTTCTTTACGAAGAAAAGAAGAAAATCTTCACAGGGCTTGGGGGGACTAGGATAGGAGCAAAATTGGCCTTAACCCCATTTAAAAAACCTGTTTGCAAACAATACGTGTTTGCCGCAAGGTAGGAAGAAGAATAAGGAATGACAAGTTGTTCTGATGTAAGTACTTTTTGTGAGATCGCCATGCTGCTACCATGTTGAAAAGTAGTGATAGAGTTGAAGGAGAAAGCTCTCAAATCATGGATTTCAAGAATCGTTTGAATTCATCATTCATGATATTGATAACCGAAATAGAAAAGGGCTGACTACTTGCCTACGTCTTCGTTGTGCTCTCTTGACGTAAATGACCAACAGTGTGGCAGTGAATGGTTGAGTTGAGATAGAATTGCTTAAAAAGTTTAAAGGTTAGCGGGTGAGCCACCATTAAATTTTCTTTCCTCAAACCCAACAGTAGTCTTAGCGATAGAGTACTCATATCGAGAAACTTGGCCATTTCATCACATGCACATATAAAAGCCTTTTTTGGATGCCGCTCGCCGGCTGCCAGGCACACACTCTCCTGCGTGTTCAGAACCCATCCATCGTATTCATCTCTGGCATTGACTCGGTTTTCGGTTAATTATCTATTATTTTATCACCTAATTACTTTATTGACTTATTACTTATAACTTAAAATATTTACTTATCTTTGCGGAACTTTTTAATTTCCTGATAAAGTTAGGTATTAAGGGGTTAATTTCCAAAATTAAAAACTTCAGCAGATTTATATACCAAAAAACGTATAATTTTAAGATGACCTTCTCATGTCTTCCAGATGCAAGACCACACTTGGATGTGGCAGACTGAGCCTAGACTTACAGTGTGCAAGCGTTCTATTTTTTATCGATGCACTAATTAACTTCAAAATTTGCTTAGATCGTTTCAAATCCCATGAGGATTACTCAACGATCTTACAAGAAGTATTGAGCTACCATTATTTATCCACATAATATGAGAAAAACTATGTTTTAAAATTTTACCGTGCGCTTGCACTCGTAAACAAAACAAGGAGTCAAGACACGAAGGGCAAATAACCCTAAATGAAGTTTTGTTTTATTTGTATTTCTCTTCCCTCGCCCTCCTACGCCTGTCGTTCTCTCACCTACCACCTTCTTTGTCCCGTTCCTTGCACCTGTCGAAGTCTCACCTACTATTTTTTTTCGATATGCTACGCGGCTTTTATTACGGCTTTAGTGAGTGTGCTCTCACTCTGCCACTTACACCATACACATTTTTTTTAAATTACGTATGTGTTATACATACGCCACGCATGTGTGCATACAAAAATTTACTGGTTCCTGGTTGACTTCCGAACAAGAATTTTTCAAGCTGATTTCACTTTGATGACCACTTAAACTAAGCTATGCAGCTCGGAAGTGTACTATTTAATCATTTCCTAGATATGAAAAGACATAAAAGTCTTTGATATTCATCGACGATATTATTGAATCCACTTCAATATTCAAATTTATGCTTTTCGTTTGTGCTAGCAATTTCTTTGCAGCTATTCCTGTTTAAAACCATGGTGCAAATGTTACGTAGCGAGTACGGTGAATCGAGAGTTACATGAGGTTTCAATGTAGATTAAATCCAGTAAAATATGCATCAATATCAATAAAACAAGTACATGCGATTATCCAATCAATGGAATGTACGTCTTTCGTACATCAAATAAGTGATGGCTAGATTGGAGAAATTAATGCCACAAAATTTCGGGGAATTATCTTCGATAAAAATATCACCTTTAACATGCATATGCATTGCCATTAAGGCGATGAATAATTTGACATATAATGCGCATACAAATGACTCAAATAAATGCTTGAAAATTCTTATGCTTACTGATTTCTACCAAGGTTTGCTTTGTACTTATGTTTTATGTATAACATTTTGAGTTATGAAGGTTAAAAAGTCCTGAAGCACTTAGTTTCTGCTCAAACTGGCCGTCATCAATATTTGACTAGGAACTGAAGTAAATTTTTACTTCCCTGTATTCAAAACCAGCTCACAATTTAGCTACAACGGTGCCAAACTTAGAACTCATTGCTTTCTGACATTCGTAAGAAAAGCGCACTGGAAGCGTTCAAAGCGAATCTTGAATCCGATTTCTTATCGATGCTGAAGAGGTTACATGTTCAATTCTAGTCTCATTTCCTAACAGACTTTTGAGAAACTCCTCACACTGCAAATCTGTAAATTAATTCAGGGTATAATATAGAATCCACAGTCTCCATTGACTAGACGTTATTGAATTCCTAGCTTTAAATCATATCTTTTCCCCTCAATGTATTCTTCACATGACCAGCCTGGCGCACGTTAATGATGAGTGCATTAGGCTATTGAAGCGTACGTGTACGCTCAGCACATGATCCTGCAGGATGCCGTAAAGTCTTAAAACTTATCCGGGCCCACAAGTGACTACGTATAAAATTGCCCATTGTCATAGTTTGATAAATCAATGCTTGTAATATATCTTAAATGATGTAACACTAGCGGCAATAAATTTTTTAAATTGTTTCAAAGAAAAGGACTGAAATAGGGAATTAAATTAGGCTTTAACGACGCCAGCCGTGCGAGCATCAGTGGTGCGCGCCATGAACAGAGTTAGAGGAATCTATAGACTCTTTTCAAAAATAATATTAGTTCACGATGCATCGCTAAATTCTCTAAGTTTTGAATATTTTATGAGCGTATAATGCCGGGCCTATTGAAATTTTACGCTTCAAGACTGCACGCTTGTTCAAACCAACACCAGTCGTGAGTTTCCCTGCATCACTTTTCTTCTATTTGCAAATGCTGGTGCAGAACAAGTGCAGTAACGTATTCGGGATGATCCTTTTCCACTGAGAGTTTTAGGGTCGGGACCTGAGAATTGGTCTCGCTTCCCTAGTCGTAGCGGCCGGTAACTCAGCCCATGTTTGGTAGTTTCCCGGCCCATAATTTGGCGCGTGCATCGCAACGGTCCGGGTGTGCCAAGCTCGCTGCTTATGCCCTCACTAATTTTACGGGATTTCCTTCTCCGATTTGCCGGCATGAAAGACCGAGCCTCAAGCATGGACAAGCAAGTATGCTCCTCCGCGGCTTGAAGTTCGAGCCTCACTTGTGCCGGTGCTCCTCATTGCGACTTCGAGATATTTAATCTTCTGTTCACGCTGGCATTTCCTTGCAAAATTTTTAAGTTCTGACCGTGGAAATATTTATTGAGTTTTGAGACCTGTTTTTTTTAAACTTGGGGAAAATAATGCCACGTGTGAAAACTTTGAAGCTTGACTTTTGCTTTTTGCTTCTGTCGCCTTCTATAATAGTATAAATTGTCATGCAGAGACAGCCCAAATCTTGGGAATAAATATCGCACTTCGTATACTCTCAACGCTCGATAACAGGCTCATGCGCAAAGCATCGAAGTAATTGCTTGTAGGGAAAGTGTTTCGTTTTCGAGATTGGCTTAATACAGACCTGAAAAAAGTGTAACTTTGATCACTAATCCTGTTCGTTAGCGCCAGTCCTGAGTCGCAATATTCAAGTGCCGCGTGAGTGCATGTTGGATGAACCACAAAAGTCGGTGATCTGAAGCACAAGTGGTGTGCTAGACGACAGAGCAAGCCAGGGCTGCATGGGTTGTGACATAGAGTGGAAAACTTGGATGATCATTGATAATAAATTGCATCGGCGGCCGATGCAATTCCTTATGGGAACTGAAGCTTGCACAAGGGCTCCTTCTTTTTTTCGAGCTTGAGAGGAAACGAGTAAGATCCTGTTTCGATTTGGAGTCCCGACATGTGGTCTTTGAACAAGTTGGGCTTTAGGAATGCTGGACAAAAATTCCCCGTATTTCAAGGTATTTAAAATGTATAGTATTCAGAAATAGGTTTGTTCAGACATTGAATTGGGTATGCTGATTTTTTCTTGGTGCATGTTATCTTTCAACATCACAGCATAAATTTTGCTGTGATACACGCTGATCAGTCGTGTTTCTATTTGTTAAGCTCGTATTTTCATTCATAATTTTCTATGTCTATAAACGCTAATGGAAATCTCCGCATAATAAAATTAAAATAAAGACAAGTAAAAAATGGGCCTGTATCCCACCGATACACTCTGGCAATTCGACTCACAAACCCTGGCCTCGGACTCACGAAAAGAGCCATCGAGGTGCATGGGCTGTCACGCATATCAGGAGGATTGGTTTGCTTGGCACCGTTCCTAACATCCCAGAGCTTTGCCTCGTTCCAGTGTTTGTGCATACTGCTTACCCGACCGGGGATGGTCGTCAATGTTTACTTACGATGGGGTCTGTCTCAAGGCTTCGCTCCAAAGTTTTCCTAAACAGATATAGGCGCTGCGACAGCTTGCTGTCCGGGTCAGGCCTCCATGATTTCGCTTTAAATCAAAGAACTGCATCCATTTTCATATTTTATGACTAATTTAGCATTCAAAAATTGGCTCAACATGCCCTACCATTTTTGTTTTCCTAGGCTGAGCCCGGAAATTCTCTAGTTATTTTACTAGTCCTCGCTGAGCTTGCAGCTAAATTTGGCTTGCCAAGTCTAGGTCGGAGCTTCTGGTCGTTGAGAGTTCGTGATACTGCAAGGCATGTAACCCTCCGCTGCGATGAAGTACAGCAAGGCTCACGTCTTGTTCAAGATCACCCGTATAAGCTGGCTCATGGACCTGGGTCCTGGCTTAAGTCGTTCCCTCTAAATTTATCGAATAGTTTATACTGAGAGCTAGTCGGAGAGGATATTTTATAGATGGAAGCTACGCAACACAATAATTAAAAAGCTTTCTGTTACACAATGCTTAAAGAGCATGTTCACACGACCCTACAGCCATGTTCTCCAGAGCAGTTACTTTGTGATCAAGGCCAATACTTACAATTTTTGCCTTTTAATTTACGCGGAAAGGTATAATTCAAATGCCCTTTACCGTCGTTAGTGCCCTGGTTGAGACACCTAGACAAAGGCTTGCAGATCTTCCTCTTCCGATGTTTGCGTAGGTGGAAAAATTCGTACCTTCGGGTGTCCATCGACTATGAAAATCATGCGCTCATCTGTGCCGGGTCGAACCAGTATGTACTCCTTACGCTCACAAAGGCGAGACCAAATGCTTTTTCTAAAAATATTTGTATATGGGCTGATCCAAATAACATAGTTGAAGATTTTCCGCTATCATAAGCCAACACTATTTTGAGCAATGGATCTTAAGAAATTAAACTGCTCAAAACAATCGTACATGTGATGAATATTTTCGTTTACATTTGGCAAAACAAACTGAAGAACAGGCTATAAAAACTTGGCTTCAGTTAGCGCTCTCGTAAACACGCACATTGAGACGTACTTTGAAAAATGAGCCCAAGGAATGAAGACCCGAAACTTCTGGAAACTTGCAGTCACTTTATTCACCGAGGAATAGGTAACTTTCAATTCAATTTAAAAGTCTGAGGTCACAGTGAGCTGATGAGCAATGCCTGTTTTATTTTCGCCGTGCACTAACTCAGTGGAATTACAGTATTATTCATGATAACAAATACTTTAGGATCTTTACTTATCGTCATTCACTCATGAAAATATGAGGCATAAAAATATCGAAGACTATATTGTCACATATTACGATAATCAGCTAATCACGATGGTCAGAGACGACGTTCACTATCTTTGCTTCGTCGCGCGCACCGTAATGAAACACACTTTTTTGTTATCGTGAACGCGTTCAACGAAACGTGTGTTTTGGTTGAGCAATTTTGATTTATGTTTATCGAAACGGGCATAAATTTTCTGTGTTATTTAATCTTTTGCAACAGTGCTGTTTTAGACCACGAACCGATATCGCTCCAAATTAGAGATGGAAGATGGAAAAACCTAATCGGCTGAAAGCCTCAGGACGTTCGTTCGCCAGAAAGTGTCCAAGATGAAAGACCATTCATTGTTTCATCTTCTCAATATTCAGCTCGTAAACATACTCTTGATCTGCGACCGTCTTTTCAAACTCTAAACTGTCGTAAAGCAAGATGATCATAAACTCTGTTCTCCTCTCTCAAGTTATGAAACATTGCTATGTGATTGGTTTTGGATCTTAACGTGTATTGAAAAGAGTGGTCTAGAATGTAGTCTATCTTAATGAGACTTTTTAAATTGTAGCAATATTTATTTTAAAAATTCTCATCAATCTTGACTTATGAAGGTAACCGCAGCCTCATGTTCAGCTGCCAGTGGGAGAGCTCTGTAACACAGAGGCAGTCGTGGGCTAGCGAGCATTGGTGCACAGGCTCTTCACGAGCGATTGCTCTCGCGTAAACATTGCAATGTAGGACAGATGTTTGTGAATAGCAAGTCATTAGACAAAAAAAATATCTTATGGGAAATTTAGTGATTTTTATTCTCAGAATGGCACCTAATCGAAAACACACCTCATGGTTTGCCCTACGACACCATAATGAATGCGATCGAATTCGAGCACTAATACGCTTCACATTTCTTTAGGTCCGACTGCAAGTAATTAAGAGTTCGAATCTCTGTCGACTGAAACTGCACGCAAAAACTCCTGTGATTACAATTACCGCTCATAGTCACGGCCCTAGCACAGCTCTCGTCTTATTGAATTCAATAAATCATTCACAGTTAACCGGAATGTGTTGGAGCAGAAAATACCTTTGGAAAAACATCTAGCAGGATTGATAAAACCACATTGCTTTTTAACTGTGGTTAATATTGCTGTGGTCTTATCAGTTTTCGTATCATATGCAAGGCTAGTAGTACGGAAGTTTGCGTACAACGCTACCCAGATGCAAACATCCGCAAAACTTATTTGAGCCCAGTGAACACCCGTTGATGAAAACTGTATGTGTACCATTTATTGAGGAAAGCTGCTAAGCTTTGAGCTGCCGTTGTGCATGTGTTCGTCTTAACCAAATCGATTTTTATGAACAAACATAAGTTTGTCTTGCGTCAGCTGAACTAACGATTACTTATAAACATTGCAATTATACCTTAGTTGGAATGCAATTTATTTTATCGGTAAAGTAATTAAGATATACATAAAGACTTCCTGCGCCATATTTTGCTTCCCTCGTTGACCGACATTTTGGTCTGGGCTCCTTGGAAATTCGGTTTCCTGGTCATTTTGATGATGAGGGAGAAGCGCAGCCATAACTCGTCGCAGACCCGAGACAAATGATGCTCAGGCCGGTCATCACTCACCACATCGACGGCTCGTGTCTCTCGCTCAAACTTTTCGCAATACGTAGGTTTTTAATTTGAAGCCCTGGACAACATGTTATTAATTTCCAATTCTCATTAGGCTTGCATGCAAATCAGCTTCTCAAGCTTCTTTCATCCACTATCGAAAGGTTTTAACGTTCGTTGGAGATGCTTTGGGTATTTCATGAAATCAATTCAAGCCTTAATAACTGAATTTAAGTAACTTCTAGTGTTGTAAATACCGATTTTATTTCCCCGTCTAGTGCATTCCAAGCTCATTTCAAACTCCCGTGCACGTTCGCACGGATTAGTCCTTAGAAGACGTTTAGTCAATCTCATTGAAGAAACAAGTGGCTCATTTTCATTCCGTAGAAGGACTTAGGCAAGACAATTTTTTTTTTCAAATTAGCCCAAGCATCCGGTATCGATTTGCTCCAACCGTCGTCGAGCAACGAAGTGTATTTTTACTGAAAATACATGGTTACTGCGGGTATATAGGCTACGGAACATCAATTTAACATGAAATCTCGAACTAGAACTCCACTATTCTCCTAGACAAGAGGTTTAGTTGCAAAGGAGGTGTGCGTTTGTATTTCTCACGGTCAGTGCTGCATTCAGATTTGCTCTGCAGATCCGGCTTCGAGGCACGTTCGGCCTAATGGGAAAACTCGGCAACTTTGAGCGTGGGTGCTACTCGTTGAGAGCAGAATCCGAGAGCTTCTCCATTTTGCCAGCTCAACATGAGACCGTGGTGAGCGACGGTGGATGTTTCTTTACCGCATCGACATTGGAGATGAAAAATTGTCTTTGGTCAATAAGAGACCGAGGAAAGAATGGCTCAGCCCGGACAAGCAAACAACATTTGGAGGCAAGACCAACGAATTTTGGCTGTCATCGCATTGACCGATTTTCCTAGCGTTGGCTGGGGTTGCGGCTGTTAATATATCGTGGAGTGATTTGTTAAGTCGTCGGTGGAAATAAAACCTGAAATTAAAGGAAATAGATAATCTATTTAGCTCTAACATTGGTGCTCGATCAATTCCAAGAATTCCATTGCTGACGTGCAGAGTGAACAATGTTTTCAGTTGACCCGAAAAGTTGCGTAATATTCTCGTTGCACAAAAATATTTGACCGGCAATGAAGCATTGGTCTGTTACACGAGTGCAGCGTTTAGGACACTGACAGCATTGGAATTATGAGGCTTTGTCTCATTCAGTTTCTTTGTTAGTGAGTTAAGCTTATTTAAATTTAGTCGACAATTGTATTTATACTAAAATCTACGAAATAGACTAGTTTAGAGATGAGGATAGCGTCACATCGAGCTATTGGCTGTTTGGTGATCCAGGATGCACTTTGCTAGAGTCTAATGTTTATGTTTCCAGGCATCAAATAATTATATATAATTATCAATCCCTGTGCTAAGTGACCAACCTTGTGGTATAAGTGTCCAGAACCCGAATTCAGAAATGCAAACCTTTACAATTGCCTGAGAAAAGGTCAGAGAACTGAAAACTGGATGAGCGCCAAGCATTTCTGGGCTGCAGAACTAATACGATTTAAGAATACAGAGAGCTCTCACTTCAGGCAGACGTGCCAAATATCAAAATGGCGAAGTGTTCAAAGGTCATATTTCTCCGGGGAAGAAAGGAGGGTGCGATTGCATGTTTAAATAAGGATTCAGTCACTAAACTCAATCGCGCACTTCGCATTAAATGCCTGCCCGTGTTGAAGAGTGGAAGTCTGCTCATTTCTCGTTTCGTTCGCCTTGGAATGATTTGACTCTCGCGAAGCCCGATTGCATGAAGCTACTGTATGTACGACGGCTTCTATGTTAGATAAATTCATTCCTTGAAATATGATTTTCATATATACGCTTGTGATATAAGCGATTTGGAGGCACGTCATTACTTAACTTCCTCTGTGTTTGCACGCACATATAAAAAAATAAAGAGGTTATCAATAACCATTCTAAAGAGAACTACATGCACAGCTCAACGAAGTCTGCTTTACAAGGGGAGCGAAGGAACGCTGCATTGAGGGCGACTGGGCCACTCAGCTTACAGAGTGAACAAAGAGCACATTTAACTCCCCCAAGGCTTTAGGTACATGCACATGCAGCCCGCTATATGGCTATATATATAATTAGATGCTACTTGGCAGAAAACAGCGGAAAATTTCAAGTGATGCTCTTGCAAATCACTGGAAGGAAGCTTCACTGTTTTGGAGTTGAAATGAAAGTGAAGAGAAACTTTATCGAAATACGTATGAAAATATGAAAATCAAGTAATGAAAAACGTAAAGCTATTGTACTGTAAATAGTAGCTTCGATGATAAAACAATTATTTTTATACTTGATGAGAGGTTGTTTGAACTGAACTTGTTTGCTCATCAGCACTCCGTGGGCTACAAAAGATATAATATATAACGAACTCAAATAAAAGAATGCAAGCTGATCTGATAACCGAATTGTTCCATCCTCTAGCAATTCTAATTTAGCCGAAAATATTTAGCTTCTAAATAAAAGCAGGATTATAATATTATTGATGGTTGTGTTTCAATGCTCATATTATAGAGCGTTGCTGTAGAATTTAGCTTCAGCAAATATCTGAAAAAAATTTCATGGAATAAATTTATCTCTGGTCAACATGATACATCTTGCATCAACGGTGTGCTAAATTTGTGCTTTATGGAGCTCCACTGTTCGGAATTTAGGTGCTCCGAGTAATGCCTCACGTGCTAGTGGAGACTCTCCAGTTTGGCCCGCTCTGAAATCCCATGAATGACATCGCAGTACTTTTACAGCGGCAGGAACTAAGGTTCTCATTCGATTATTTAGCAGCCACAACACAACCGTAGCAATGCGACAAAATATTTCCATTAGTTCTCAATAAACAACACCGCAGTGACATGAATTGTTATTCCGCTATTCCGGGTATCGGCAGGTTTTCCTTCCTTTTACCAGGTCTTTTCCGTCCCTTGTTTCTCAGCATTCGTGTCCTGTATTTTTGGAAAAGGAAATGAAACAGGAAAACTGTATCAGACCCCGAGTTCATTTGCTTCGTATCCCGTTTTAGTGGACATTTTCTGAAGCGGTCTTGTATCGTGACGAACATTAATGTTCAATAACTCGCAATCGTAGCTGTCACTTCGCCTTCAGGTCGTACCATCGTCAGATCTCTTTTTCTGCGAGGCTTCATCCCCTATTCAATCGAGAGGACGCTACCGGAGTAATCCCAGCGGGTGCAATTCCTGGCCACTGTTTGTTGTAGGGACAAAAGTTTTTCGGACGAGGGAGTTGCGTTAGGGTGAAGCTACGCGGGACCGTATGAGATACGACACCGGCGTCGCCAACTGATGCATTGCTGGATTCTCTTTCGGGGTAGAATAACGTCCCGTTATACGGATGACGTAACAAAATGCTCATAAAGGGACTTGTATTCTTATAATCATGTGTGAATCTCTCCAGTTAGACTTTTGAGGCAAACTTCAGAGCTTATCTTATGCATAGCACTTCATAAGACTATAGTAGCGAGGTACACTGGAAAGCTAGTTCGAAGAAAATTAATTGTGAGCACTAGTACACCTTGAAGCTATTGCGCAATTTGAGAGTTCGAATAATTGAAGAAACTATTGAAAATAAAATGGAATTTTACTGGGAAACTAATACTAAAGCTCAGTGTTTCAACCTTTGATGTTCAGTCGGTCCCGATTGAAAGACTGAAGGATAAAACTGGCGAGGATTCTGTCGATCACGCTAGAAATTCTGCGTCTATTTTTTATAACAGAAACTGAGACTGTTCGTTACAGGCACAGAGCTTGAAGGGAGATCGTTATAGGGAACGTCGAAGCAAACTCAAACAAACACGATTTTTGAATTCCGCGTACAGTTTTTAGTGGATATTATTCTAAGCTGGCTTGATGTACTGATCCCATATTTTTGTATACTTTTGTCTGGAGAATATTGTGCCTCTGTGTTTCTCTGTCGGGTCGCTACGGCAAACATCATTGTCATGCCCCAGATTAACTTGTGTTGAGCATGGTTCATTTTACCTTATTCCATCATCTTACGTTCTTCTTCGGGAAAAGGCAACTGTTGCAAGTTATATGAAAAATAAATTCCTTGAATGAAAATAAATACTCTTTTGGCCTAAAGAATTAATTAAAATCATTGTAAAATTGATATTTACTATGTACTATTTTTTTGCTTCGATGAGTGAGCAATTTTATTATGTAGACAAAGGGAAGCAAAGCAAGCTGACAACCTTCCAACTCATGAATGCGGGACATCAACTGTATGATCCATAATTCTGCACAAATCGCGCAAAAATAATTCTATCATGATTAAAATCATGTAAAAGAAAATTCGCTTTCAATATTTTGTGGAACATATGGAAATTTTCCTCTATAGCAACTATGCCGAACCTGTGCCGGAACCTTCTTCTATAGCCACTGTGCAAAAATAATTCTATCATGATTAAAATCATGTGAAAGAAAGATCGCTCTTGAATGTTTTGTGGAACATATGAAAATTTTCCTCTATAGCCACTATGCCGAACCTAACTATGCCGGAACCTTCTTCTATAGCCACTATGCAAAAATAATTCGATCATGATTAAAATCATGTAAAAGAAAGTTCGCTCTTCAATGTTTTGTGGAACATATGGAAATTTTCCTGTATAGCCACTATGCCTGAACTCGTTGAGTAGAGCACAAACTTGTCCACTTGAGTTCTCTTGTTGCCTGTTGGTGAGTCGTAAACTCGGTGGCGCAGTTGTGAAAGTCGTCCTGCCAGCTGGCGACTGCTTGTGAGTCATCAGATGCCCCCGCGGCGAGCTTATCGAGCCGCGATTGCCATCCAACTGAAGTCTTATGCCCTGGAGCCTTGCTAAGGACAAATGATCTTCCTCTTCATTGTGCTCCACAAGTCTCGGACGCAGTCGCTTTTTGTAGCTCGACTCGGGCTCTTTTTAGTTCTTATCTCGGGGCTCTGTGAGACAAGCAATGGATGTGGCTGCAGGCAACGCTGCTGTGGTGGCGGCATCGCGAATTCAACGACGCCGCGACTTCGTCCGCTGAGAGACTGTCCGGTAATCCTGGGCAGGCTTGGGTCTGGGCCTCCTTAACTGGGACCCGGGCCTCCTAGCTTCAGTCCAGGCCTTCTGACCCGCGGTCTGGTCTCTCAGAGCTGCGATTGGGACCCCTGAGCTAGGGTCTGGTCCCTCTGGTCTGAGTGTAGAACTGGGCCCTCTGAGCTGAGGTGTGGAACCTAGATGGGGTCTGGGCCCCCTGAGTTGGGATCTGGTCCCTTCTGGCTGGACTATAGTTCCTTCGAGCTGATGTCTGGGCCCAAAAGCTGAGCTCTCAGCCTCCCGATCTCTAAACGAATGACGTCATCTCACTGAGGCGAGGGCCGTACGGAATGCCTTAGATGCTCCCCTCGACTGGAACTTCACACGTCTTCCCGAGGCCGTTCTTCGCGGTGTCCTGCCTAAGCAATCTTTGAGCCCCCATTTCAATCCTGGTGTAGGGGGAACCGTCGCTTCTGAAGTCACATTTTAACATGCATGAATTTCCACATGTAGCAAAGGATAAGCATTTATACATATCCAGTGAATGGAAGTCCCAAAAAGTATATTTAATTGATATTCTTCACCTCAATACATGTTACTTCGTCGTATGTTTCTAGGATTGATATTTTCTGGGTCAAAATAAAAAGAAATACTGAGATTTTCAAGTCATATGTGTTATTAGTATTGCTGTAGAAGATATTGTTTTCGATCATATGTTACTGAGTAGTATAAACCTTAACATTTTTGCACCGGATTGTCTTTCATATCTTGTGTAGAGCTAAAAATGACCATTTTTATGAACTGTGGGCTTAGTGCCAATTTCAAATGCTGGCGAAACTCTAAATGCTTCAAATTCCTTCTGCGTTTTGTTGGAAAATCTAACCCAAGGATTATTTAGTAAAAGGCGTAGAATTTATGGATTTAATTTTCGTCCATCATCTTCTGCTGTCACAAATTCAGCTTACTCCAAAATTTCCATTTGTGGTGTGCACCTCTCGTTGTGATGTGCATCTCTGGTTGTGATGTGCACCCACCTCTGGTTGTGATGTGTCCTTCCGGGGATCGTGTGCACCTCTGGTTGTCGTGTGCACCTCTGGTTGTCGTGTGTACCTCTGGTTGTCGTGTGCACCTCTGGATGTCGTGTACACTTTTGTTATTATTACTAGGACCACTAAGTCGGATGCAATAAGTCGAATAGAGTAATATCGCTATTTAAACTGCCACGAAACTGCTAAAATTGAAAAAATCCTAGGCTGTTTCGCTAAGAATGCAACGTTAAATGTAATAGCCTCAGCTACTGGCACGAAACTAGAGACGAAGTTTCCGTTTCCTTTCTCGTCCAGTTCACCGTCTCGCTCCTACCTCAAGCGCAGAGGTGGCAAGAAGCACGGAGGCAGTTTGCATCATTCGCGCACAACCAAATTCTTGTTACACAGCACACGTGCAAAAGCGTCGTTCAATGCAGAATAGAAGTAAAAATGGACTGTCAAAAAATGAAGTTGAAATTGTAGTAAAAGACTAATGAGACTGAAATTTTCTTCGAATGCTCCTTTACACATTGTGACCACTGATATTTCAGTTACATTCTGTGGGAGACCAAAAAACAAGGTTTGGACTTCTATGATATCCAATGTGTTATGACTCGGACGCTAGTATTAGTTTGTAAAAACATTTTTCACCTTTTCCCTAAAAAGATTCATCAGAAAAGGACAAGCATTAAGCCCTTCGGATTTCCTCTTATAACTTCGCATTGAAATAAATAGCGATATTAGAGAAACGTAAATGCTAAAAGTTGATATTAATATATTTACTTTGAAAACATTCAGTTTTACATCATAACATGAGTCCGAAAAAGGGAAAGATTCCTAGTGCATCAAGCATTGAAAACTGTTCACCCACGGAGTATCAATACTTAATTCAATCTCCTGCACACGAGTCTACTCGAACTCCTTTCCAGTGCGTGGCGCGAATTGTCCAATCGCTCATACTTGACCGAGTTTGGAGTGCCTCTAGTCTATGAGTCACAAAATGTTGCTCAGAAACAGGTCATTTGTCATCTTGAAGGTTGTTGATATTAGTCGCCATTTCCATGAGGATGTTTGCACCTTAAGTGACTTTAGTGCACATGTAGAAAAACTTATTTGAGCTAATTCGTTGGACAGAATGCATTTACGTCATACTCTGAGGAGGGAAAACTTTATCAAAGCTTTTAACAAGCGATTGTATTATACTTGGACTGCATGAAGGGAACTTTGATGGACTGAAAATATTATTTCACTGTTCAAATTGAATATATGTATAAACAAAATTAGATAAATAAAGAGTCATGCCATGGCCAATAGACATCATTTGAGGAATTGTATCAGAAAAGTGCAGGCTACCCCTCGTGTCGACCCACGACATGGCTGTTAAACACTCCCTGTGAAAAGTATTTAGTAAAAAATTGGTCCCCGCCCGTTTTATCTAGTCTTCCTTTTAAGAGGATGAAATTCCTGCATGTGCAATGCTGAGATTGTATCAATTTCTATGTTTGAGAAGCAAAGCAAACTGTCGGAAGTGAGGGATGTAGGGAAGCCCGGAAATACAGAGGCAGCGTTCATTTGGATTGGATTTGATGAAGGTCGCGCTACCGGAAGCGAACAACAAACCTTACAAAATGGACACAAGATCTAGACTGAAAACCCTTTCACAGTCGTCGCAGATAAGCAATCGACGTAGAGAAACGCGACAGAGAGGTCAATTGAGGGAAATTCATCTCGCCACTAACGTGGCCCGTGTATACAGAGAGTGAGAGAGGGTGTAAGGAAACACCGGGGAGGGAAGCTCTTCATCAGTTGCACCATGAGTGTAATTGGTGAGTGTGCGAGAGCTCAAGAAGAAGAAGTATTGAGGCTGGATGAGTGAGGCAGGAAGGGGCTATGCAGCGGTCCCCTTTACGTTCGCCCGTTGGGGGTGAACGTGGCTTTACGCAGGGGTGTGAGGCGAGCTGGGGAGTCGTCGACTTGGGGGCACCCGCTCCCCTACACTGCCCCAGCATGCCTCACCCTCGGCCCCTCGCCCTCATTTCAAGTACCCTGCAATTCAAGATTTCCTCCATCACTGTCGCGAGAATGGTTACTTCACAGCTCCCATCCTTGAGGGCATGTGTAAATAACCATGCCTTGCTTGAACTATTGATCTACTCTCCAGCGTGAAGTACCGTGGGATTTTACTTTACAGGAGCTCCGTACCCGGAGATGAAGTCTTCGTCTTCAAAGATGCTTCTTTTCTGCATGAATTATACTTCTGTAATATTTTTCATAAAAGTACGAGCATTAAATGCAGAATGTACAATTTCTGAGAATCTTTATCTCTGTGAGAGCCTAATTCATTATAGGATGAAATGAAAAAATTGATTGCTATGTTAGCGACATATGTAGGTATGTTTGGAAATCCAGTCGTTTCCCCATAGATGTGGTGTGAGGCTTTACGAGAGAATGAATTCTCTCAGCATCCCTGTTGTTCACTTCTACTGCAGCAGTCAAGTGGATTACAATTGATGTTCGGCTCTAAGATACCATATGATGCAGATTCACCTGATGTATCGGTTCACTCTTCGAGTTGCACTTTGCTGTCAGATTTTTCAAAACTCAAATAATTTTTGCAAGCCTGATTGATATTCTCTTGATCGAGCCACTGACTTTCGATTCCAATTGATCAAGATCACTCGTGGGATGCAGCGTACGGGAATCATGGTTGGTACTTCATGTATTCTTTTCATTAGAGAATTGGAATGAGAGTTCTTGGACGGGTTACACTCATGTATTCATTTGTCTACATTCATAAAGTATCAGGGCTGCTCGGAGAGTGATGATCACGACAACGGTAGTCGTGAGTTTGGATCAGAAATGTTGGATTCCTCACATGAAGAGCACTTTCGCTTTGTGAATTACGCACAAATTTTTCCAGCCTTCATCCAAAATCTTAAAATATTGTAAAGTCAAGTGGGTGTCGAACTTCACTTTACTTCTTATATCTTTTGTAAAGATTTTTACATCCTTTTCCTTGTTATCCAGGGACACTCAGGTTACCGCCACTGTCAACATTCCCTTATTTTCAACTGAATTGCGCTCGACTCGAAGAAAAAACACAAAGAAAATTTTTTTTAACTTCTAATATATTTAATATTTTAATAAAATAACCTTTTTAATATTTCAATTTTCAATAATTTAGGCTGCCTAGAGCTACACTTCGCACTACCTGTCTCAGCTTCTTTCAGCGGTATCCGCGGTAATTATCCAACGAAAGAATGCGCGTGTATAATTTGCAACAGAAAGACCTTCTACTTTGCGAATAAATCATAGAGTACTGCTTAGAATTTAATTAATTGCCAAGATAGCATTTTTCAAGCTCATCTAAGTATTTTGAAGCTATCGTTAGCTGGGAGTGAGCTGTGTGTGGCGCAACAAAAGTCCCCGCCAGCCAATTCTGATTTCTTCTCCATCTACCTAGATGTAAAATAGGAATACTAGTTGGTCATGTATTTGTGGTTATAATACTAATGTCTTTTCAGTTCATAAAACCTTGTGAAGTACTTGCAAACCCCTCAGTAAAATTAAAAGACCGAATACCAAAGCACGCGATGACATGACTTTTTTCAGTCCTTCTTAAAATACTACGTATAGAAAATTCCCGTGAATTCACGTGCAAAATTCATAATAAATGGTTATATTAGGAGGAACAACGGAATAGTAAAATACAATTCAATTGCTGAGTAAAACATGACAGTTTGCCCTAGGACGTTCTACCAGCGCCGTTTCAGACGAGGCATTTGCATAGTACTTATAGAGATACTCCAGTTCTCTCGCTCCTGGATTCTTGCAGTCAGTACCCATAATTGCTTGAAAAAGATGAGTTTTGAAGCAGTGCCATGCTCTCTGTAATGGATCGTTCAATTGCCATGACGAAAAATCGCACCCTGTTGTACTCAACTCGGTCGCTCAGGTAGTTTACCGCGTCTTGACCCACGACAGCAGCACTCGACAGATTATAATTCTGGAAACCGAGAGACAAAAACGAAAAGAAATAGTGGAAGCGAAGCATTCAACAAGTGTGCTTTAGTGCATCACATTTACATTTTTGAAAGCGGCCTGGCCGCGTCGTAAAAGACAAGTAAGTGTCATGTGAGTGGTGACTCTGAGCTCGACAATACGAGCTAGCTGTCAGCCGGGGGCCTTCATGCAGCCGTGGCGCAGGATTTTACGCCCTGATCATGAATGAAATACGCTTTACGCCCGCACAAATTTCAGTCGAAGAATTACGGGCGAGACCCAAGGGAACCTTGTACGTAGTTTGGCAGTCACGTATGTGTAGTGGCACATTCAGCTTGTATGTACTTTCAGAGAGGTTGTTTTTTTATAACATCGGACAAAAATATTTTAATACGTCTCAAGTAAGCTAAAAAGATCTATAATTTTGTTTAAGTCATGACCTAAAATAGAACTTCCCTGCCTGCCTTTGCAAGGGACTCTAGTCCTTCCAGTAATGAAATAATAACTGGTCTGTGGAGCGCCAAACTTCATCAAGGGCAAGAAGGTGCGACCTAGAGAGCAAGAAAGATCGTCCTCGTCTTTAGAAATTTTTATCTAACGCGTTTTTCGAACCTGAAAATCCATTTTCTAAGAGGATGTAGGCAAGCGACGGCAGTCATCAGAACCGCTTCCAAACAAAGAAGAACCTCCAGAAAAAGCATGACCGTCGAATGAAGGTAGAATGACCAGGAGAAACTAAGAATGGGTCTTTATGGATTTTCCTTGCACTAACTCCTGGGACGAGAAGGGATGATGGGTCTTAAAATCTTTTATGAAATCGTTGTGCCTTATGAACTACCGAGAGATTTTATGAAGTGAATTTTTGCACCGATATTTTGGGCTTATTGTGGTCAGCACAGCTTCTTTGATGCTGTAGATTTGATACTCCACTATGCTCAGGAATTAAGAAAAATATGAGCAGGAAATCCTTGGCCTCTTCGTAAGCATAACTCAGCAGTTGCGTGACACAAAACAGATTTCGAAGATTGTAACTTTCAGTTTTCAGTTAAAAGTGACTTCACTTTAGTGGAGTTTAATTATAGAAGGGCTTTATTATCATTAATGGGTTTTCGTTAGAACACTCTGATATTGACATCATCGATGAACTGCTTGCCATAAATAATCATCGATAGTTTTACTATTTTTTAGCTAACAATTTACATTGACGTATAGATTGATTCTAATCAAGTTCAGCTCACATTCATAGTGCTCGGCTGTAATATTTTACCGGCCATTCAATATTCTCCAGTAATTTTAAAAGGATTTTTCTCGGAAATTTATACTTACGGCGCAACATTTTCTTACTTATGCATACATATGAGCATCTGTATGAGTGTAAGAACTTTTAAACGTTACGAAAAAAATGATGCAAATGCGTGCGGGACAGTGCCTATTAAAGGCTCACTATATCACCCGTTTTCATGAGATGGAAAAATATTAATTCAAATTACAATTTTGCGAGTAAAAAATTCATTTGTGGTGTGAAAAACTGCTCTGCGGTCACTTAATTAACCCGAATATTAAAATCGGACAATTCGCAGGTTCACTCTGCGAAGAACGTGACGGCAAAATAATATCATTTAATCCTAGTGAAGACGAGCGCTGGTGTGTGTTACTGCAGGATAGTCGGGAGCGGCCGGGGGCAGAGGGGGGCCCCCTAGAGCTAGCGGCAGTCAGTGGGAAGTCTGCCGCACCTTGCTGCTGCTGGTGCTGCAGTCTGCAGCGGGTCAGGGATGGGCGGGGTAAGTGGCTGGGTTAAATTTGAAGTACTAAGCATTTGAGTCGAACTATTTGAATTTTAAATTTAAAACTCAATGGGAGGTTTTCGAAACTATCTATACGGATTAGTGGCAGTTAATATAACTTTTTTAGTATTCTGTTAGAAGTATGGTAGCCTGCAGCCATTTATTGTGCATTGTCTATAGATGCTACGTACTTCAATATTTAAATAATGGCTTTTTCTAGATGTTCATTTGATGGTACCTACTTTTCGCGTAATTTGTTCCAAAGTTTCATATTTTTAGCGCACATTTATATACACCTCAAGGCTTTGTTGAAGTTTCATATTTCGGTGACATTGAGTTCTCAACCATAAGCTTGCAGGTTACATGTTTGCACTGGAAATTTTGCTGCAGTAGCACTGCTGAGGAGTGGCAATGTGTCTGAAATTTATTTAGCCAAAAATAGCCAAAATTAACATTAGGTATCTGATACACTTCCGTGCAAAAATTAAAAGTCAAATTTTAACATGTAAAAAAAATTAGGTAAACTAGCAAAATATTACGCTGAGGATCGATGGATTTTCTTTGATGCTATTGATTTTAATATCTATTGTGTGGTGAAGTACACATGAGCTCAGCTTTGTGCCGGTCTCACTAAGCTTGTATCAAAGTGTGATCAGTACTTCCAACTCTTAATAGAATACTAAATTCAATCCTCTTTGTTAGCTCATACGCACGTATTTCTCGAGCCCTAGTCTTCGTACTCCTTTCGTCACTTCGAGTAACTTGACAACTTGAGTAAGACTCATAATTTCCATTCTCAGTTCCTGTCCATAGCTTTATAGCGTCTTTTGTTTGTATCTCGACTCTGCAGGGGCTGATAGTACTGAAATCTTAAATAAATTCATAATTATGTTTTTCTATTTTAATTAACTTTCGATCAGTCGTAGTTTTATTACCCTAATATCTTCAATAAGGTACCTTTGCATAAATACTCATTTCCTGCACTCGTATGATATAAAGATATAAGATAACAATCAATATAAAATGAATAAGCTTCAGATAAATAAGGACGCAGGACGCTTGCAATTTAGAGAGAACTGTACCTCCATCTATCCTGAGACCTCCACTTTGCTGTAAAACCGCTAAGTAGTTTTTGCGAGGTCCAAAGAGGAGCTACGGCAAATATTGTTGCATACCTCGCACTTTCTTTGCAAAAGCTGAGCAGCACAAGACAGCCTCGAAGAAAATATGAAATCTTTCTATTCCTATTGGATTTTGTCAGAACTCTCGTGAGACTTACATGAGAGAGTTGTGTCTCTTTTCAACGTAAAATATCCAAATGGCCACCACTTTAGGAATCATGAATGAATTTTTTTTCGTGCCATTCGGATGTCGAACTCCTTATTAAGATATTGTCGCCGTATTCACGCTGTATTTACGTTACGTAGGACATTTTGGATGTACTTGATTTTCATCGAATGGGAAGCTATCACTGTCAAAACAACGTGTGTGCTGTTCAAAAAATAAGGAGTCGTGTCACCCTCAGCCCAGTACTTCCACTTCACGTCCTCAGCAATTTAAAATGTCTTCTATCACTGTCGCAAAACCGGTTATTTCATCACTTCATTGACTGTACCTTCTCTTTGGGTGGTTGGTACGGGAAGCTCCAGCTCGTACCCAGAGTCAGATCTTGTTTTTAGCAAGAATCTGAGACTTGCAGCGGCTCCACTGCTGACAAAATCTCGAGAGCTACAAAATATTCACTAATTGAATAACGTTCCGCCGTGTCCTGTTGTCGTGAATGGCTGGACTCGTCTTTTATATCGGAGGGCACGCTATCATGTAGCCCTGGAGTGGACGTTGGCGTAAAGGACGCCAAGAGTAAAGGATAAGCTTCGAAGCTTGCACAATGGCAAGGACCTGGAGAATTGCTGTCATAAACGACGTAAGGGAGCCGTGAATTCGTTACACAAACTTTAACTAAACTGTGACGAACGATAATGAGCTCTGTAGCTCAATCGAGAATGAAAGTTCAGAGAGCTATGAAGTTAATTTAGCTGCCTTAGTAAACTGGAAACCTATATGTTGACAGAAAGCCTAGCGTAAGGAAAAACATCAAGAGAAACTAAATTACTGTTGAGTGCAAAACAAGCATTATTTTTTTGGTTTTGAAATTGATATTAAATTAAAGTTACCGCTATCTGGTACTAGCTGGTGTATACCGCAGTTAATTTGTGTTTGAATTGGAGACATCAATGGCTTTTTGTAGCACCTTGATATTGTCTGAATTATCAATAGTAGATTAGCAAAATGAGTACAGGTTAGAAGATTCGTAAAATTTATAAATTTTTGGAACACAAATTTTATTTAAATCCTTTTGATATCAGATCTTCAGGCAGAAAATGAGTCATTTTTCTCTCATAGTTTCTCTGAATCTCAACCAGAGTGCATGCACATATATGTAAGTTAGGGTGAAAATCTTTAAACATTGATAAATGTGAATTTGCCTATCGAAGGTACCATAAAAAACCAATAGAGCAGATGGAACACAGAGTGTGATAGACACAAACTGAAAATAACTCAGCAGAAGCTGCCGTAATTAACGTCGCTCAGTTCAGCGCTCAGAGCTCGCGACGCCTCATAGGAGCGCTATGTTCCCGAAATATGACTTTTATGACCACAATATTTCCTCTGAGAGGTTCTTCAAGTTCTCATATACGCTAATGGACAGTCCCTCTGTACACTCCTCTTGAGGGGAAACTTGTTCAGTCCATTTGCAATTAAAACTCGGGCGTTGTGTCAACGGCAGGCTCTCAATGGATGGCCGGGGCGTGTTCGTACTTCGATTCAATTGCGGCAATCAAAACGATGCCGACTTTCCAAAACTGGGGATATTCAATTTATTCATGTATTGTTATTTTATTCGGACATTTTGATGTATCTAAAGGGGTTATCGTTGTATAATTAACTATGACTTGTTACAACTTTTGTCCAAATTTAGCTGATAGCTATTTGACCTGATGAGAGAAATGTATTGGAGGCATAAATTGGATGCAATTTCTAAAGGGTACCGTATTGAAAAAAATTCAGTCCGCTTAAAAAAATTAGAGCTATTTGTGTTGGTGTGCGTTGCTTTTTGTGCAGAAGCATAGGCCTTAGGTTAAAGTATTTAGTGACGTATTTATACGAATGTAAATCTGTTAAAACGCTTAAAATAAATCATCATGTGTAAAATAATGAAATTAAATGTTTTTAGTTCCTAGTTATGACTTTCAAAAGAGAGTCTTGTGAAAAATAAATCAAGAAAGCCAAGGCTTCAAGAGTAAGGCAAAAAAGTAATGAACCATTTTTTTGTTCCGAAGTTTTACGACGGTTCCGTGATATTTCACCGCTTTCAATTTAATCTCAACTTTATGAACCTAGGTTTCATTTCCTTTACTGCAAGATTTACGAGTCTTGCAAACAGATTTTCTGTTGGATGTTCTCCAACTTTTGCACGAGCCCCAAGCAAATTATTATAGTTCCTTTGTTTGCAGAGCAGTTCCGTCGGTGAAACCACCGGACAGCTTTCGAAATGCATGCTTACGCCTAATGCATCTGTCCACGGAGCGATGAATGGGACTTTTAGGCCCATCTTGTATTGCACTTCAGATTTAGATGAGCAATGGAGGCTGCTCCTTAGATGGGGCCAGGCCAGGGCTGTGGCTGTGCTGGTCGAACCGTGGTGATCTTTTCAAGTATTTGAGGCAGTGCACGCTTGTCTCTTCAATGAATTCACTCTGCAGTTGTAAAATTAACTTGTTATTCAATTTTCTAGAGGATCTGATGAGAGCTTAGTACGACATGAAGTTTCATGCGTTTGCTCCTCTCATCAAAGTTTCTTCGTGCTATGCAAAACATATGATTTTATTAAACAGAGAAGTAAATAACTCGATGCAGAGAAAACTTACTTGAATTGTCTTTCAGTACTACCTACTGTAGAAGGCAGTGTAAAAATTACTATCCATTTTAAGATCCTGGCTGTTCACAAAAATTGACTAGAATTGCAATTGATTACATATTCTAAGAACTTTGACTCCGACTCTCCCGCACAACCCCGACTCAAGAGATACTTCGAAATCAACAGTTGAGTCCTGTTAAAATTAAAGTTAAACTATCACTGAAGTTTATCATGGGGACAAAATTTCATTGAAATGACCCTCAGTATTTTTCTGGCAAATATTTTCCTTATAAAATCATCAACCGGACCAATTTAGCGTCAGTAAACGGGTTGCGTCGCGCTTGCGTGTTTGTGAAATATTGTTATGCTGGTGCAAAATCAGTGATTCATTAATATTACCAGCAGATGTGTATGTAGATATATTTCAAGCAATTGCACATATACAAACAGTCTACTCAAACTTTGACAGGTGCATTGAAAATCCTCATGAGGTTTCCCCTTTTAACGACAGCTGGAAATTTTCTCTCCCGAAAATGATTGCGCTGTGTAGACAGTCTACTCGGACCTGTACTATCCCGATGCTAATGAAGCACGTTTTTCTAATGAAAGTAACCATGTTAAATGAGAAAATACAGTGTTTCTGAGGTATTTGTAGTACTCTCAGAGTCAGTCGTTGCAATGAAAGGAAGTCTCTCTGTCAACGCTCAAAATGGAGAACCAGTCGGTGACGGAGCAGTCCCTTGCGCGCGGAGGAACTCTGTATTTAGGACTTTTAGGTCAAATAGAAATTTCATCCAATTTTTGTGTTACATAATTTTTGGAAGTGTTAGTGTCAGGTTCATGAGAATACGGGCCGTTTGACATCCGGCTAGCCGCATGTTTTAAGGCAACACAAACGCTTGAATTCTATAAAATCGCAATACCTAAGCTGATTATCTCGAAACTCGCAATACTTCCCAAATTTTAACTTCCAAATACTTGTGTGAATCTGAGAACTTTAAAATCTATATTCACGAAAGTAACAAGCTTCCCGGACATGAAATTAGTCACCTGATGTATTTTGAGCTCCAGTTATTTGCAATGTTCATCAATCGGCTTTCAAAGCTGTTACCGATGTTTAGGTAAAATGCTAGTACTGAACAGCCATTAGTCTTTATTCAGATCTGACAAGGTATAGACTAGTTTCTTAGCTGCTCCGCAACGATGGAGATTATATCGGAATGGCAAAAAGGGGTTATCGCATTTGGTAGGGGTATTTCATACCCAGCGGGAGAAGCAGTGGAATTCGCTGGTGTTTCAAATGAGTCTACTTATAATGAAAACAATTCGACACATACGACAAATCAAAACAAAATTAACGTCGGAAGAAAATTTTTAACCTATTGGGACCGCCGTTGTGTGTCACGAATTGTTGACCGGAATTGCTTCTTCTTCAAACATGGAGATACTGTGAAACTGGGAACCCCAAGCAATAAATGGATGCACGGGGGAAAGTGGATCGTAAACGGACGATGTTAACGTCTGCCCACAAGACCACTCGTTCAAACTGAGCCGAAGGACACGTACATTGAACTTTACAGGAGTGAAGTATCATGTGATCAGATGAATCACGATTCTATCTCCATAGGAATGATGTCCGCCGTCGTGCTCGTCGAAGACCTCATGAAGCCTTCAAGGAAACCTTAGTGCAAAGAGCGATACAAGGAAAAGGAGAGTCTTATATTCTGGGGCTGTTTCAACTACACAGATGTGGGTCTTTCAGTTGAAGTGCCCGTCAAACTGAACCAGCAGGACTACATTCACCGATCAAGAAATTTTGTCATTTGCATAATATCTGAATGAAAAGGCATGTTACTTTCTTTATCATTTGGAATGATTACTGCCAGATGCGTCAGACCAGAACTATCATAAATTGGCGTAACAGGTATTCAGGATATGTCAGGTATTTAGATTGGCCTGCTAAGTCTCCAGACATGAGCCCGATAGAAAATTTTTGGTACTTTTTAGAACGATAAGTTAGGCATCGAAAAAATCATCCGCGTATTGTGGTCACGCTACGGGATCTGTTGATACAAGAGCAGTTTAAAATTGACGAGGTGTATATTAGGACACAATGTCGCGCAGAATTACCTCTATTATTCGTACTCATGGAAGTCCTAAGCCATTTTAGCAGCAGCTGACTAATTTTTTGTCCTTTGAGCGCATTGCTTCTGATCTCTCATTTTCTGCATCTTCCATGGATGTGGATTTTTTTATTTCGTGTGATGACGCAGATCATTCTTACCTCAGAATCGTACAGACAGGATCTAGGTATTTACGCGTTTTTGTAGATAACTTACGAGACGCTTGAGCAAATAAGAATGAGTTTTGGAACAAAATTAGGGTACAGCTTTAATTAATGGAAAGCAGAAATCTTAGAGATAAAATTACACTGACAATAAATCGATTTGTTCTAACCGTAACAGATTTCCATTTCTTCTAATAGATAATCGCAACAGATTTCTATGAAACGAGCATTATGCGCCTTATCTAATCTAATCAAATTTGAAGCAATCAGGGCCTTAAGAAGCTGTATAATAGGATACTTTTCCATACAAAAATTTTTTAAGAAATGATCCAATTTAGTTTTCTATATAAGTTTCTTATTGGGGAGCAGCAATGCAATTTCGAAGAAGGCGCATGTCACATTTTCTTTCAAGTCCTGGCTTTATTTACTCTTTAAATGGGACTTCTAGCTCTAAAGAAAGCATTCAGTTTAAAGCTTTACTGGCAGAGTTCCATTTCGTATTTTAGGCAATGAAGATCCCTGGAGAATTTTTTTACTTCTACGAGACTAGAACGTCTTACAGTAAAAGCATTCTAGAGGTCTTCTAACTATTCCTCCTTTGCGCAATGGAATTTAACAGCAGAAAGCATGTCTGAGGACTTAGGTACCACGAATACGTACTACTATGAACCGTAGTTCAGATTTGAAGAGTGGAGTGGTCTATAAAATGGCACGAAATTGGGTTTGATGAATATGGTGTGTGTGTGTGAGGGGAGTTAGTGGGCACTAAACTGAGTGATGACGACCGGTCGCAGTGGAGCTCTCGCTTCCATGCTCATTGCTCTTCACCTCCAGGCTAATTTACGCTCTTTTAAAGGCGTCAATTGAAATATTTTTCATTCAAGCATAGGAAACGTGTTTTACAATTGAAATTCAAATTTTACTAAGAGAAATTTGACCTTCTAATGATAACCACGAAGCGCATTCCGTTTACAGCTGTAGACAAGGCGATGAATACTGTTGTAGTGCAAAAAATATTCATATATTCAACACTAGAATAACTATTACAGGACTTCTAAATAAGAATGAAATGCACGACGCAAATAATATTCCGTTTTTTCTGTGCTTTTGAACATTGAGACAATGTTTTAACGGTGTTTTGTGTACGCAAAAGCTGATACCGACAGGCTTATGTTGTGACTTTGAGTGTTGAAATATTTATACGTCATTTTTATTAATCGGTTGTCATTCAACATTTTCAACTGTTTCTCGACTTCAAAAACCTTTTTTTTCTCCAAGTTTGTGCATTCTGTTTTAATCTCGGCCATCATGAAAAAAATGTTCTTTAAAAACTTTCAATGTGCACTAAGACAATGCCAACGAACCAGGCATTTGAGCAGCCATCAACATCATGAGAGGTCACAAACATGCTTTTAGAGTTTACAATTTAGGCTGCCATAAAACGAACAATGAAGTAACTGTTATCCTGATTTATGCTGTTATCTTATCCAAGCAAGAGTAGGTAAATATTTTCAGCTGAGGGTCTTGGAGGCAGAAAATGTTGAGATTTCACAACCTAGTAGCGAGAATCGCGAGACGAAGGCCAGACTAGGTAACATATCAGCTCGACTGCTTTCAGTTTGAACTCACTTTGAGCCACAGGTTCAGGGCGAAAGACGTCCATCCTGAACAAAACCGTCTGCACCGTCAACAATTGTTTCGCTCGGCTAACTCGGGGTCGTCTTAAATTAACTCCTAACATGTCCCGGAAGGGGAATTTGGGCTCTTTTTTGTTAGGCTATAATACAGGCGCGAGGAATTCTGGGATTATGAATCAGAAAGAGTGATTGATAGAATCCAACATCACAAACAGGAAATTTAATTTGGAGCCAGGCTGTGTAAATTCTTTGATATGATTGTGTTTTATAAATTGTTAGAGAATGTTGAAGCTCAACAATATATTTCAAAAAGTTTTTCAAAATCTGCTAAAGTTGTTGCGACTCGAAAATCTTGAATCCATAGTGAATACAATCGCACAAAACAATTACCTTATGAAGACCTTTCAACGACAGCCGACCAGATGTTTTGAGCCAATTGAAACAACTTAATGTTTTCTGCACTTATCCATCTTTTTACTGCTATTTCTAATTTTGAAAAAATTATCTCTTAAACTCACAGCTTCGAGTATTTTGTGAGTATAATTCAATTCTACAGGGCTATCAACTTGATGTTTATGCCTTGAACGATCAATTTGAATATTAAAGAAGATTTTTCTTCGTAGCACTAACCTTCTGTTCGAAGCAAAAATCACGGACGTACAAACAAACCTCGTTCAACACGTAATTTTAGCAGACATCGTTGACGGCGTGACGTGCTCCGATCGAACATGGGGCAAATTCAAGGTTGTGCGGGCCCACACTGGCAGAAGCAGCCCTCAGCCAGCCAGCACAGGAGCCAGACCTCCTGGAGTCAGAGGATGGCATCCCGAGCAAGCCTCGTAAGCTATAGCTAGCAGTGCTGCCCTCGCTATTGCTATTTATTGCGCTCTTTCAAGTTCCGGCCAGCTGAAAGCACCGACCTAAAATCTAAGAGATTTTTGCCTATCGTTTCTCTAAATTGACGAGTCTTTTTCCCATAAAGTTTGTCAATACAGACACTTTCCCTGCGTAACTCTTGCTCTGGGGAAACATACGTTCTGTGATAATTTGGGCCTCAAATTGTGGTCATTTAGTCCTATAATTTCTAAAAGTATAGGAGGCTATCATTGAACGATCTACTGAGTACTAGTTTGATATCAGTAAGCTTAACTTTTCTTTTCAAATGCAGATGCTTTTTTCTTACATGGATGGCGAGGCATACTCATAGCGATTGAGATTTCAATTTGGCCTTCGGTAAACACAATTCGCGTGTCTCTTCCTCAGTCACATTTATTAATTTGTTTTAGAAAACATATCCTAAAACCCTGATCTTTCTTAAATTCACTCATTCATTTTTGATTCGATAGTCCTATGTAGAACATCGAAAAATATGCACGTTGAATATGAAAGGTTGCCCCATATTTCGGGATACGTTAAGAATTCTACAGACTGAACTTATTAGCTTCTCATTCTCTGTAGTTTTCCGAAGAGCTTCGAGCTATTTCATGTATAAATAATGGCCGCTAGAATCTTATCCCTTTCAAATGCTAATTCACTTCGCTCTTTCGATATGGGAAAAGAATTATTTTTTTCCTGGATTATCATACTAATATGGTCGTTTATGATGCTTTAGCTTTGTGAACAGATTTATCTTGATACGTAAAGCTAATTTGGCCTTTTCTATGTTGCTATGACTAGCGCATTAATGTCTCACACCTTTAAAATTATGAACCTAAGCATAAAAACCAGAAGATTACACGAACGTGAAAAACACTAGCGTTGTAAGTTCATTCTACTGAATGTTACAAGTGTTATCAATATAGTGCAATTAGCTAGCTCGATTTACGTTAATTTCCATGGTGAGAAATTTTTCACAGATCCACTCATGAATGCGCCGCTCTTCCCATTCACGCACGTCCACCACAGCACCGCAAATGGTCCCTTGCGGGAGTGAATCACTTCATAGTCTTGATATTTAGAGCAGTGGCTTGATGATCAATGTAAAACAGAGCCTTCGAGCCCAGTAGATTCAGGGCTCGTCTGTGCCTTTATTCTATAGGAAGGCTCGTGTAAACGAGTCTGTCCTCGTCACTGTACAAGCAGAATAAACGTATCTCATAATAAATTAAATTTTGAGTTCTTTAAAATGGGTTTTCATACGTGGGCTCCATTTCTCTTACTTCTTCTCGTTTTTCGATAGATGTATGAGACTCGTCCACATGCCACTCGGACGCATTCACACGCGAATGTTCTCGCTGCCGCTATCGTTATTTTCACACGCTATTTACAGAATTTCCCTGTTTGTCATACTTTGATCTTGAGTAAACGGTTTTGTTGCCATTTATGTTATTCGTTTTTCGGTTAATGACTACTTAAGTAAATTCACGACATTGTGTGACGAGTGAACTATATTTTTATAGTTTATCAGTGGTATTGTCAAAGATATGTCCTGTGTCAGGAAAAAGACGTCTCTCATTTTATTACGCTCACTGCGAGGTATGGTTTGAGCCCACTATTGGTAGAAAAAGAAATTTCCATGAACGTCTTAGATATTTAGAACTAATTTTAAAATATCTTTTTTATTACCCTACCCTAGCTGGAGTCCTGAATATATTTTATAAATTTTACACTCACTTATCATGTGCCATATCCTAGCACTTCAGCCCGAGAGTGCTCTTCTGCAATACTTTACTGATGACTATTCCTATCCAACTCGTTTTTTATTACCCATCACTAAGCTGCGTCCCACTTTTCAGTCCTCGATCTTGGCTTGCTTGTGATTCTTTGGCTGGCCGCAATTTGGGACAATTACGAGGCCGACACCCGGCTTCATAGGCTAGACTACACACCTAATATCTTAATTGCTGGCCACCAGCTCCCATCGACCCCAATTTCCTTGATATGGCTTAGTTAGCAGCACAGACTGCTTGGCTAGCTACGCGTGATTACTTCCAAGTATCAAAGACTTTAGCTATTACATGTTTTCTTGCATATGCAAGTCATGGCGTGCATTGTACTTCACTGCGAAGTTCTCACTCAACGTTCAACGCTATGTGTCCTTGATTGTAGGATAAATTGCCCTTGTTGACCGAATCCAACGGTGCTTTTATACTCCTACCTCAAAGAGAACGCCTTAGGTCGAACGTTTTACCTTCTCAATGGAATTGGGCGTACTCGTAGTTGCCATTAAGACCCTTGCAGCAAGTAGATGGAGATAGACGCTTCAAGCCTAACGTAATCGATGTACGTTAAATTTTAAGAGCTAAACAGACGCATTTCACCGTAATTGATCCGTTATGTTCGGCTGCACTTCAAGAGTTTGGGGGCTCATCCGACGTTCCGCTATGCAAGTTTCTAAATGAAGTTTGTTACAAGGAATTGAGACTGAGCCGTGCAGTATGAACATCCTCATGAAATTGTACGATTTAGCAATTCTGCAATTCAAGATACTATGAGGACGATTATTCTGCGTTTCAGAATGACGATTTGACTAACTATGCTGATATAACGATAAAAATTTTACTGATCATTTTAGGAATACAAAAATTTACCGCGACTTTTAACGGTAGTCATAGATTGATTCTATTGAGGTTGTTGATACAACAATGATATTCGTACTGAATGAGAACGAGTAAGTTACCCTGAGGACATGAGACTGTATGAATTTGTAGCTCAAATATTTGCGAGCAAGAGTTGTTGCGAGTAATGGATGTCGGGCAAATACCTACAATCAATCTCAACCCCGAGTTTGTGGTCGTGCTGATACTGACAGCTGAGACGAAACTTACTTCACGGAGGTAGTGACTCTCATGGCTGCGTTATGCTTCTAGATGATATCAAGATTGCAGCATCAGTATAATTAATGTGCTTCTAACTTTGAGGTGTCTGTCATAAATATGGGCGTTTGGTAACAATGATACCCTTCGAGAGAAATAAGAGAGCAGAACTGGATCGCAGAACTGGATCGCATTATACTTGGAAATAATCCAAGTATAATGGAAGACCGAAGCTCTTTTGAAAGCTATAGCTAGCACACATTTGTGCTGGTGGTCCTAATGCGGGAAGGGACATGACGATTGTGGTTGGAATGGATTGTGTACAGTAGGACGCGGTGGTGGTGCCGACTGTAGTGCGGGGGTGGAGGTGGTGGAAGTGAGGGAGGTGCCACTGGTGGTGGGTGTGGTGGTGGAGGCACAGCAGAGGGAAGGTCCGGTGGAGGAGATGCCTCAGTGTCGCGGTGGCTGTGGTTGTGCAGTGCGGTGACCTTGTCACTGTGAGCTAGAAAATCCAGTAGCTCTTGTTCTTTTCATTTGGCCAGGGTATTGTATTCGCTGGTGTGAGGAGTGGCAGCTGCAGCAGCGCCCTTAATTGTGCTTGACTTGCCAGCCGAGCTGCTCTGCTGAGCACAACTAACAGCGTCTCCCCACATGTTGCTCTCAGCTGCTGCTACTTCTCGAAGCTGTTCCATTACATGTAAGAGCGCAGAGAGAGAGAGAGAGAGAGTCGAGTTTACATTTCTGGAAGTGCATCAGTGTCGTGAGAGAGCTGTAATAAACTTCGACTCTGTTTCAGACGGCAATGTGATTGAGCGCCCAAGAAGTGCGTCGAACTAACGAGAAGACTGACCCTACTGGGTCTTGTGAATAAAAGTGCACAAATTTGTGATCTTGTTTCCTGACGATCTCAGCGTAAAGTTCTGCGTGAGGAATGTATAGCTTTCTTCGAACGAACGTGAAAAATTAAGGAGCTCAGAATAGAATGGTATTAATGTAGAAGCTTACAGATCGTATGAAATTATCTGAGTTCACGGTGAAGGAACTTAAATTATTCCTATTGATTATTTTTTCAGAGTTGCCAATGGCATATAGCTGAAATAAAAACAAAGTGATATTTTAGCTCGTAGCAGTAAAAGAGGAAACAAGCTCCGGTGTTTTCATTTCGTTTAAGCTTTTTGATGCGGTGCCTCTCGTACATTGCTCTCACAAAATCCAAAAATTAACTCGTATTCATTTTCTCAAGAGACAACCTATCCAGTTTAAGTCCCTGAACAAAATTACCAACGATAGCGAGCTAAATTAACTTGGAGGAAGTCCATGACTCGCGTGAGTAAATGCGAGCTAAGGAACTCTCAGTAAACACCGCAAAATTTCAGAGGCTTTGATTGTAACTGAAACCCTCTGAAGCATTGGCAACATCTTCACATGAGTGAATTGGGAATTTCTTCCTGAAGTTGGGTATTCACCTTTTCATATCACTGTAAAATTCTCTGCATTTTATTGGTTGTTTACCGTTTCATTCTATCATTAAGAATATGAGAGCTATACCTAGAAAATTCAGTGGATTTATATGATTCTACAAGGTTCGTTCAATTTTTAATTGTGCAGGAATCTTCCAAACTGGATAGTCTGGATGAAAACAGTGAAAGTGAACAAATTGTGTAGAAAATGTGCGTGGTAGCGAAAAACTTTCTTAGTTGATGCGATGACTAAAAGGAAAAAAACGTAGAGTTAGTGAATGTGCAATACTGAATAACATTCGACTGTGTTTGCCTCTTCCTTGCCGTCCATTTTGTTGCGTGTCGATGATTCTTTTTTGATTATCTGTCGTGTTTTTGACGTAGATTCGATCTTCTCGTGTCGATGCATCGCGAGTGAAAGTTTGTGTCCGCACATCAATCCGTGTTGCACGTCGAGGCTATTTCTACAGCGCAACATTTTCGTCTTCCTATTAATTGTGTTAAGCTCAAGATCATCTTCCATAGCTCGATGGCTCTGTGAAGATGTGCTGGTGATGCCACAAGAAAATGGTCACTGTGGCGAGATAAGCTGTGGCAAGCGAGCCATGGCTAGGAACAGCCATGAACCGATGCCGCAGTAGCAGCCTAAGTGGTGGTGAGCCACTTGGCGTTGGTGATTTTAGTGGTAGTGGCGTTAGAGGCGAAAGCTTTGATGAGGGTAGCGTTAGAGGAGGGCATGGGGAGAGCTACCACCACCACGGCCGACCTTCTCTGTCTCGACGGGCAGCGAGCGTTGACGACGATGATAGCGGAAGTCAACTGTCTACGGCCGCTAGAGCAGCGGCCGACACAGCTCGTTTCAGACTCGATCGCTTTGATGAGACCATCGATGATCTGGAGGAACGGGCCTCTGAGGCCTTCAGAAGAGTGCATCTGCCACCCCAAATCGTGGCTGCTCTGCACGAGCTCGAGAACCATGAAGTGGTGCAGGCGGCTCTCGAAAAAATGCACAGAGCTTACAGTTACGTGGAGCCTGTTACAGGTAGAATTCTAAGTAGAGTAGGGAGCTTAGATGAAACAGGATCCGATGTAGAATTTGTAATTCCTCCGCACATGTGCGGCCACTCTCCCACCTTAGGAAGGTCTCCATCTTTAGCCCGGGCTTCCCCTCGTTTTGGTACTCCTGTGAACTCTCTGGATTTGATCCACTACCACAGCAACCCAACTCCTCCCCTAATTAGAGTAGAGGCTCCTCGTGAGTCTGGCCATTACCCTACACAGTACAATACTGCACCTGACCAAATTAGTTTAGTTTCGGCCTCTGATTCTGAGCGTCAGTATGAAGTAGTCAGACCAAATACTTTCTATAAAACTCCCCCAGGGCCCTTACCAAAACACAAAAAGAAACGCTCTTTCTTAGTTCACCAACCATCGTCCTCCTCAGCTGCCTTCACGACTCTCTATGATCCTTATGAACATCACCGAATTTCTGAAAAAGGGAAGTCTGACTGTGACTGTAGCCATCTCGAGAGTAGCAAAGGAAGAACCAACGACAGGGATTTTAGAACCAACTGTCGTCCCGAAACTGATGCCGCCATCTTACGGTCAGGCAGACGTCAGCTTCCCCAAATTCCTCCACCAAAACCGTCAGATAGATTAAAAAAGTTGGGCAGCATTGAAGAGACTTCCACCAATTGTGATTCTAGAACCATTAAAAACGCGTGTTCGAGCAAGAACCAGTGCAGTGCTGAGGATTCAGAAAAAGTGAAATTTTGTGAACCTCAGTGCAGTGACGACATTTCGTGCAGCAAAACCTCTCATAGAAGCGATGTGAACCGCGGCGGTAAAAACCAGTCTAAACAGTTGACATCGAATCAGCAGACACCCATTAGACGACAGCCGAGCAAGTTACTCCGGCAAACGTCAGTGGACATCGACGGAGGCCAAGACTCGCTGGATTGCAGCGAGAGAGATCCACTTGTTCCCCAGAAGCCCAGGCCTCCTAGAATTGGACAGGTCAAAAAGCTGTCAGAGAAGGAAGTCAAGGAAGATTACCTGCGAGACAAACTAGACTCCGTCGTCTGCATCAATGGAAAAACTTACGTAATTCCTCAGTCTTCGGTGCAAAAAAGAGAAAGAAATGAAAATGAGTGTTACGGTGGTGCTTCTCAATTCTTTGAAAATTTTGAGGGTATTGATTGGCAAACAGTCAAAGCAGGTACATGACGATTTTTTAGTTTTTTCTTCATTGCATGACATTCTTCTAAATGCATGCGCACGACAACGTGTTATGGTTCTGCACTCTGTCTTGCTGTTGTGAGTTTTTGAATGACCTTTTTTCTTCGTATTCTTTATTATAAACGTGTGATGCAATAGCAACGAGTAGAATTTTACGTTTAATTTCATCAAATTATTTGCACAACAGGCAGGTTATAGTTTCATAAGTACTCCAGGGTAAGAAATATTGCTCAATCAGAACGCTTGAAATATGTAACTCAAATCACGCAAATGGTCCAATTTTTGCTTTAAGAATTTCATTAGCGCAATTTCAACTAAGCATCAAGTTGTGAGCCTCTCGTGAATTTAATTGAATACTGATCAATTGTTCAGAGGTATGATGACAGTTAGGTTGCGAGTTCACGTACATACATATGTGACAATACCAGTGTGGTGGGGTAAATAAATCCTGGTTGTAATCTGCGTAGAGTTTATTTCACATAAATCTTATACAAAACATTTGTTTGGAAACCCATACAATGTGATTTTCGTAATTAAAGTAACTAGCTTGTCACTTTTGATTGCATTTTCGTTCTTTTCTATGGGTTATTTTAAAATCCATGCAAAAATAAGTATTCGCATTACCTAAAAACTGGCAAAAAAATATATTTTTCCTAACAATTTAAACAAGGTTTTCATCCGTCAAAGCTACTTTCACGACTTAAATATCGTCATTTTTAAAGCTTCCTAGACCACACATACGAAATATATCAGAGAACACAAATGGTATCCAATCAAGCTAGCTTAATTAATTAATTTTTTACCCTACCTTTCGCACAATTTAAGAACACTCTTAGGTTCAATTTTGAAAACAGACTTTCACAGCATGAGTTTTTTATGACGTAAATGATCCTTCATTAAAGAACGAATAAATTTCATTGTAATTCAGAGATCTAGGACTGCCTACTTAAATAAGTCCCACTAAGATAATTGAAGATAAATTGTGTCCCGTTAGAACTAATGTAAATGAAGTAAACTGTTTCCCACACGAAGTGTAATGCGCTGGCGTAGAATGCAATGCATTCTACATTGTAGCCTAGCAGCAATAAAGTTATAACTTATAACTAGATAATAGTATAAGATAATAAGTAGAACAGTCACAAATTTTCTTGTGTAAGTATAACAAAGGTAATACTAACCTCTTATTGAGTACGTAAAACATTCTTGAATTTGATTAAGAACGAATGTGCTGTCAGTTATGTAAAGGTTGAATCAAAATGACAAAACGAAAGTTTTTTTCAGAGATAGTTAAATTCTGGTTTTAATCTGCGTAGACTTTTGTCTACCCTGATATGCTGAATGGTTGTCGTTGTATCGAGGGCCTGATTTTTGCAGTTCGAGACATTAGATTCGGACGCTAAGGGATCTTTTTGTGCATTTTGATAGTTTACTTAAAAATTTCACACCAAGTTCGAAATCAAAATTTAACATAATTCAGAATAAAACGTAAAATTTATTCTTATTCCACAAATTTTTAAGTATACGAATAGACTTATTATAGAGAAACTTAATCCTTGTTACTTGCGTTTACCCCTTACCTGTGTTATTATATTTTTATCTGCGATAGTACTGTTTTATATTATATTCTCACATCCTTTTGTTTCTCAAAATTAAATCATTACGAAAAGAAGTCCTGAAAAATTAGTACTAGAAATCTACAGAGCAAACGTTGAAATGACGAGCTAAATCTCCTGAACTTAGTCTCAACAAGTTTTAGGGAACGTGAATTTTTTCCAATATAATAATTTTGAAAAATCATTCATCATACTTCTATGAACACACTTTATGAATAGACTTTCGTCCGATATTGAATGCCAAGTACTCATTTGATTTAATAGAATCACTGGTATTTCAATGTAGAATACTTTCATACCATTTACATTTACAGTGAGTGAGTATTCTAGAGCTTTCAAAAAATATCTACGGTTGGCGCTATCTCAGCCCACAATAAATTGCTTCTAATTGAGAGTACCTGGGAATTAAATGACATATTTCAACCGATGCGGATACATATGTAGCATGTTAGTTGCTCCCTATCAAAATAATGCCTTTATTATCCTAGGATGATTATTAATGCACTGTGACGTAGGCTTCTGACGAGCAAAAATAAATTAATCACTGACGCTGGACCGAAATTTCGTAAGCTGAGCTTCACTTCGACAGTGTTGACTTGCTGTTCCCCTAGCACTGTCTCGTTCGAGTGCAGCAGCTAGAGGTAATGGTGGAGAAACTTGTATGCATTTCAGAGTCTTCCCTTTTACCCTGCATTTATTCAAATATAGTCCAAGGTACCACGTTAACGCAACTTACATAACTATTTCACGTTCTAAAATTTGCGGACGTCCAAGGTTACTATACAATCAAGATTTCGTTTGAACCTGTTCAGTATAGAGTAATTCGCGTTAGTTCAAATGTGGCTTCATTTCGGGACTTTTTCTCCCTGAATAATGAACTCGAAGGGGCTCGTCTGCAGGTGCTTCTAGCGTGATGGAAAGCTCATGGCATCGAATGCTGAAAGCTGCGAATCTTCAACTTCTGCGGTGATGCGTTGTATAAGTATTTTTTTATAGACAACTGTTTCTCAGATGGGCAGAGAGAAAATTACGTGGTGCTTCTTGAGCTGATAGTTTCGTTCCTCAGTCCGATGAGCTCAAATGGGAATGTTAATCATATTAATATTGCGTTTATTGTTCATTTTAGTGAAACCCGTCACGAACACGTCGTATTGAGGCAGTATTACCGTGCATTCGTTGCTGGTGGTACTGGAATTTGTAACAGTGACTCTGCTCCTGACGAATAACGTAGTTTGGATTTCCTTTGGAGAATCAATATTAAAAAGTTAAGCATAATACCCCACTGCTTTGTGGCAGTAAATCAACTAATTATTGATGTCACGGGTGCAGATATGCGATGGAAATGTTCACAAAAAATTGTCTAAATCGTAGTTTTTTGCCTGGCAAAAAGAAAAGAATGAAAATGACACGATTATCTGAGACACGCGGTTTATTTAGAGCCTCTAATTCAGCCTCGATACTTTTTCTCATGCTTGAAAAAAGACACGCGGCTAAACGACCAAAGACGTTAAGGTGTGCAAGTTGATATGCTCGAATTTCTATGACAAAAAACATCTAACATACGAGTTTGGTCAACGTTAAGGATATTCATTACTTCCCGCACGTAATCTTCTTAATGACCATCGCGATTGTGCAAAAAGCACCATTACGTCACAATGATCGAATTACCATTTTGTTTTCTAGCTTAAATTGGCTGGCATGTACAGTTCACGGTTGCCGCTGTTGGCTGGTTACTGTTTTCGCCCTGTGACCTTCATCGGCTCAAATTTCCAAACGACTCAATTATTTATGATGCCGCTAAATGCACATGGTGATGCTAAAGAGCGCGCTGCTGCATTGGTCTCATTAGCATCACCCACAGCCAGCTCAGGCTGACATTTGCGACCTATAAATGCTAAGGTTTCTCTCCCTTCTAGCATATGAAGACCTACGGTATGGAGCCCTTGATTCGTCGCATGTCGTCTATGTTTCATAGTTACCCTGTAGTTATTGGGATTATTTTTGCAGTTGTCATGAAATTTTGAAGGTAGTCTGGTGCATGTCATAGTATCATTTAAGCTCTATCTTTAAGAGTATGAATCTTATTCTTATAGAAAGTATGACCAAAACAATATACATATTTGATACTATGACAATATTTTATGCTTGCAGTTACGGTTCTTCATGCACTGTCATATAAATCAGCTGTATACCTGGCATGATTGCCGTTCCTAGCTCGTCAGATATGAAGAAAATTAAAAAAATATTAATTACGAAAATTTTGTAAATGATCTCATTCTGATTCTGGTATTCATTTTTCTGGCCTGATTGTTTAGGATATATCAGAAACCTCACGGGCTGCTTGGTACTAGAAGCATGTGAAAATTTCAGCTTTAGAATTTCCTAACATCCTACTACGCTGCTTATTATGCGACAATACGAGGTGGGACTTTCTCTTCACTAGTTCTCCCAAGTCTGTTGGATACTTTCCGAAACATTCATATATTCCGTACCGTTTTATTCTTACGAGAACTTTTCATTCGCAGAATACTGAAGTTTTGCAGTGCCCAACGTCGAAAAAATGAAGACACCTAAACGACAATAAGCGGTAGAAATTTATTCTTGTCTTTACCTTTTGCTATTGGAAGCACTACATCATTTATGAGCTATACATTTTCCACCTATTTGGGCTTAACTACTGAAGGTAGAGCTGCTGCTGTTACAATTGTCGCTAAAAAACAAATTTCACTTGTATTGTTCGCGGCCCCAATCGAGCTACAGCTGAAGAGCCCTCAAGCAACGTTCACAAAATGTCATTGATCAAACTGTACCAAATGAGCTCCGCCTGCCATACGTTATTTAGAGCAATTGTTCGTTTGTCGCGCGTCGATGCTGGCGGACGCGTCAATGCAGGGTTGTAACAACGAATTTGTTGCTATGGTCAATTTTTCAATCGCTATTCCGTACCAGTCATGGATTTTTAACAATGTTCCCTGTAGCTGACTGGGAGCACTACAGGCAATCAGTCTACGAACATCGATTATGCAGGGGCAGCGTGTTCACGAGTGAAGGCTTGCAACCCTCGTTCCAATATCAAAACTAACTAGTGTAAACATATCATTTTAACGCATCAGTATTGGTATCCAAGCAAAGCTTGCTTAATACTTATGCACGTGAACTGCCACAGAAAGGTATATCATCCGTACAGAAGAACGCTTGAGTTGTTTTAGGCGGTACGTCTTATAGGTGTACTTTTCATATTTCAAGATGTACGTCAATGTAAGAGTATTTTTTGTGAGAGGATTACATGTGCAGACGTCAAATAAGAGTTTAATTTAGAATGTACACTATGTACAAAACATTTGCGTCAATGTTATGTCCTCCGTTTGCACAACAGACAATGCATAGATGTTGCGTTGTGGTGTGACGAAATCATGAGATATTAATCTCGCTCCGAGGCACAGGACTTGGGATAGCAGCCCAAGCATGGACCTCGTGGCTCGTTCCTGTTGTCATATTCCATCCTGTACTCTATTCTGTCTACGTACTCGAGCCTTACCTCTATGGCAACCGAATTCTTTTGCAATAAGATTGCAATAAGCCTCGCATGAAAGACTGGCAGCAGCCTCATGAAATGGTCAAATGGTCCAACATGCAGTAGTACCGATGGTGTGTATATTGTAAAAGACACGTGTTGAACCCCATAATAAGCTAATGTAGGCTTATAAGGAATAAGTGCCTGAAATAGGCGTAGACATAGCGCAAATATCAATTGTGCAACATAAAAATTTACGTCTTGAAAAAATAAAGCTCATGATGTACAATATTTATTTGGATTCTACCCCAAAAACGATTCGCGTGAACGAACATGCTTTATCTGGAAAAATGTAAGGAACCGACCGTATTACCGGCTCTGTTCTTTTAAAAGTGCATGCATGTTACCATTTGGTTACATTCAGTATTATTGCTGCTTGTTTTGCCACCATTGGGTACTGCTTTGTGCAATCTTGCCGTTTTGTAATTCTCACTAAAATAATTCCATTGTCACATTAATTGCTATCATTAATTTCTCTGCTTTAACCATTTTCAATGTACACCTTTGAACATGAAAATTTGCTTGAAAAGACAACAGTTTTCAATCATTGATATATTTTAAATTCTATAGAAATTTGAAAACATCGAAAGAGCTTAATTTGTTCATTATTGCCTCGGTCGGAAAGTGAAGATTTATCGCGTGTTTGTACTTTATAAGCCAACTTGATCCACAGAATGGTCCATGATGGCAAAAAAAAAAAAAATTTCCACTGCGTAAAAACTCCTTAAGTGCTTCAACTAGAATAATGAACCTACTTTTGCGTTGATGGGACCATCAGCTATGAACTTGTGATTTATTTGCTTTTACTTTGAGCTGTTGTGAAGAAGGTGGGCTCTTTAGATGACGAAGAGAAACACAAACTGCCGGGGCTTAGTTTGTGTCAGACTTAGAAAAAATGAATCCTAATTATTCTCATGACCTCAATCTTGTATGAAAATGTGAAGCTTGAAAATGAGCCTTCATACCATATTAACATTTTCACTCTTTCTTGAGGGCACTGCTGATCTGAGAGCTGTTTTCACGGTTCCTGCAGCCCTCACGCTCATACGATGCGCCAACATACGCAGCCCCAGGGACTAGTGTCACTAGCGCATGCCAATGGACGAGTTCTTAAAAGTCCGCGCAGCTCCATCAGAAGGGCTTCCGACCTTCGCATCCCGTAGTTTGTTTGTTATCAGGCGTACCGGGCTCCCAATGGCGCACTTCACTGCTCTGAGCACTCTTATTTGAGAGCTCTGCGCCCTAAATTGCTGGACTCGTGGCAGCTGTATTCGTGCATTTGGAACCTCCAAGTCGGGTGGGAGCTCTCCTACTGCGCTCAACAATTAGAACTATGTCTGTGTTCTAGCTTGGAATTTATCGCACCGCTGGGAGTTGTCACCTCTTGCAAGAATTTGAAATAGCATGGAAGTGGTTGTCAGCTCTTGTAAGAAAAAGTACTCGCGCTAGTGGTGTTAAAAAAAACACTTTTATGGTGAGGATTTTCTGACCGAACGTCTCTCATCTACGCAAGTACTCATAACTTGGAAGCATCCGTAATGCTAGAAATATTTTCTCCATTCATGTTCGAATGTCATGATTTGTGCTCATGGTGGAACGAAGCTTATTTCCAGAACTCTAAAGTTAAGTTGCTCTCCCGCCTTAAGAAATCTAATACTCTTGCACTCATGTGTAGTGTACACATACCCATTTCACCAAGAGCTCTTTACTTATGAACAACTCAAACTCAGTACTCCAAGAACGTGTTTCAATAGAGCATTACTTAAGTGCACGAGCCGAACCTTACATAAGTAATGCTGCAGAATTTCTACCCTTTACCGTATACCGAGCTTAAAGAGAAATATTGCACAATACCGTTTTTACCCTATGTGGTATTGATAACCCTTCAGTCAGTTGGTGGAGCTGGCCACAAGCGCATGACCTTTTGGAAGTTATTTTAGCAGAAAACATAAATTTAGCTCGCAAAGAGCAGAATTGAGTACAATTGCGAAGGCTGGAAAGACCTGGTCTGGCAGACACCAGCACGCGACCAGCCGCGTCAACCCGTTACAGGCAAGCGTCCTATAAATGGGACGCTTGTGAAAATCGTTGCATCTTTATCCTTCAAGAAAATTTTCTCCATTTCTTTGGTTTACACGAATCAAACGCATTTAACTATTATGTAAATCTTTATTTATCAAAATTTTCGTATTTTTGAGAAATTATAAGTAGAATATGCGAACTTTTTGTACTGAAATTCGAGCGTGTAATGCGTTAACAGGGCCTGGAGCTTGACGTGGCGTAATCTGTCTCGCTTACCGCCGCGTGTCCGCCCCCTGCCGCGGGTGATCACGGCTGCTTGATCCCTGATTACCGCGGCCGATCATCGAGTCTTACTTCGGACCCGACTACTCGAATAGCACAAAGGTTGTCGCTGGTTACTCTCATTAGTCTTTCGGGTGCACTTCTTAGGTACCCCCATTATTCTATTAAACGTACTGCCGCATTTTATTTCAATATTATCATGGCTGGGCAAAGCGCTGTCATTTTCCTACACTCTCGTGCATGAGTGTAGTCAATTCGTTCGCGTCGGCAGTGACGGGCTCGAACGGAAAGCCGAACATTTTCTCATGTAGAATTTTTAAAACTTTGTTCCATTGATTTTGTGCACTAACTGCAAAATACGCGCAGCATTTGAATAGGACTGAAATATCAATGGTGAATGTTTATTGAAGATTCAAAAAAGTTTTCATAAATGAAGTTTTAAACAGTGCCGACTCCGATGAAGCTTCTACGATAACACAAGTCGTCTTTTTTATGCTTTTTCTTCCTCCGAATGCGATTTAAGTCCTGCAGTGCATAGCCAACTCAACACAAGGATCAATTTGAAATTTGACATTGGTGGATTCCCTCGAGAGTCTCTGTTTCAGGTGCATTAGGTAAAACATTCCTCAGTCTTTTCTACTGCGCATAATCCCACCATTTATTGATAGAATCACCACATACGTTTTGCGAGTGATACGAAATATATTGATAATGGTCTGAGACAATGAAATTTAACTAGGAAAGTTTTTCCTCACAACTGCTTATTATTTAAAGTTTCTCATCCAATAGACAAATGTTTTGTAGCTGAAGTTCATCGATATTCTCCTCCGATAAAGTAAAACAGAAATCAAATTTAACTTTCAAATCAACGAATTTCAACCGATGCCTAATGGTGGCCTCTTGAGACCAGATCCTGCCTGCTGATGAATGTTTTTTCCAATCCAGTTCAGTGTTCTCCAGCGATAGTGCGCAGGCAATAATTTCCTGACTTATGCCTCATTTGCTACGACAACTTATGGCCATGTTATTTCAAGGTCTTCAATTCTGTGACTTAGACCCACCTAATTTAGAGTTCAACATTTGGAGAGGGTTGCATCCTTGGTCTCCTTATCTCGGAGTGAGACAGGCAGGCCTGCAGTCGCTGCGGTGTGCCCAGAAGACTCCACAGGTCCGCCAGTAGACCACGGCTCTGTTGAGTCTGCTCACTCCGACAGTCGTGTTTACCCACAATCTGGAGCTCCGACTCTCTGCTCCGAGTGCCCTGGATTAGGTCAAGAGCTGCAGCCTGGTCCCTCTGGTCTGGCATTGCTAATGAAAGGCCTTGGCTGGGTTCTGGTCAACCCCTGATTAAAGGTTCAAGCTCCCGCTCCTCCGTAGGCAAGTAACTCTTCGCCCCTAAAACTCGGGCAGCAGGGGTACGTGAAGTCGCTCACACTAAAGGATAGATTCACTCATTATCAGGGCGCGAAGGGGGAAAAGTTCTGCGTGATATATAGAAAAACAAAATGAACAATTTTTAATTTCTACCCCACGATCTTCTAATGTGTGTTTCAAGGACAAATCGGAGAGTAAAAGACAACATGTGAGCTCAAATACTGTAAATATGATTCCTGAGAGTGATATTTTATTTTGGTGGTATTCACATGGAAGCAACGCTTTCTGAAATTTTGAAATAATTTCGTCCCCAGACCCGCCCCAGCTTCACGCAGACCAGCCCTGTACAGAAGCCAGCGAGGTCAGCGCCATTACGCTGAAATTCCCGTAAAGTGCGAGTTGGCGGATTAGGGCGATTTTATCGTATTTACCTCTTGGCTCTTCTTGATCCTTTGAACGGCCTTGCGCCTGGACATAAAAGATGCACAAAGACCTCAATTCTCCGTCAACTCGGCCATATTTTTTGAATCTTCCCTGAAAGCTGTGCCGGTGTAATTTCGGTGCGCATACCTCGAGTCGCAACATTTGCTTGTGGTTCAGAGTGGCTTTTTTGTGAAGGGTTGTCGCCCGGAATTGCGCAGTCCATTCTTCCAGCCCTCATGCATACGAACGTGCGAGCGGCGGAGCAGCTTTTGAATAAACAGAGCGAAGCTGGACCTCATTTTGAAATATACGGCAAAATCGTATGACTTCTTCCCCTGGCTCCTGCGGGAAAATATTTTTTGGGAAATGCACAATTTGTCCAGCCTTGCTTTTCTGAGGCGACTTCTAAAGTCCTTGACCAATCGCTGCGTGTCAAACCTAGCATGGAAGGTCAGTTCGCTCTGGAGCAAAACAAACACATCTCAGTTGACGGGGAGAAAGCAGGATTTTTTGTAATAACGTATCAGTGAAATCGAAACTACAGAATTCCGTAAGTGAGTGGAGCGATTATTTGATCTATTGTGGTTCTGGAACATGACAATTACGTCATTCGTGTAGACAATAACAACATCAGGGTACTTCACCCATTAGGAGCCCAGACATGTGCTACAGCATCTCTAAATTATTTTATATAGTTTATCCAAATTCACGCACTGACAAAAATATGAGCCACTTAACGCCTTGTTTTGTGCAAGTATTTGACACTTTGCATTAAATTAGAGCATTTGTCCAGTGAGAGCTTCTAAATCTTTGCTAAACTTTGTTTGATATCAGAAATCATTGCTAATGAGTCCATCCCTACTCAGATAAGCTCTGATGTGGGCTGAGATAGCAAGTCGAACGCACGCCTTATGAATTATTATGTACAAGTTTTCAGAGTTTCAAGACGTGAATGCCGCGGGTCAGGTCGAACTGTAATGCTCAAATTGAACTTGAAATAAATAAGCTTACACCCAGTTGGTAGGGCATGCCATTACTTTTAAAATGCTTCATTTGCCTCAAATAATTACAGTAAATTTATTGCCCTTTCGCACATACAAAAAACGCAACATTTCTTTAAATGCTGCATTTCCTCTAAAAAGGAATTTGTAGTTGTTACGTAATTCATCATTCCCGTTCCGACTTTATGTAATGAATTACTTAGAATGTCACTTTTTCAAAGCTTTTGCATCCTTTGTGGAAAATTTTGAAGGTACGAATAATTATTCTTTATGAGAACATTTCGGATAATTAGGATATGACGATTTTAGCGCAAAGTCCACTTATTTCTAAAGTATTACCTCCATGTGCGCTTGAAATCATTTCCATTTAATGGGTCAGAATAACTTTTAATAAATATATACAATACTATTTCAACATTCCACTGAAAAATCATCCAGTATTTTTCGCGTTGAAAAATCATCCAGTATTTTTCGCGTTGTCAACAACCAAAATATTATTTTTTCGTCGTACTCATAACTGGGCACTAATGGAGAGGTCTTTTTCGTCCGTGCTCCAAACACCCCATAACTCTGTACTTATGGAGCGATCTATATGATGGTGGTGATCAAAAATAATATTGATAATATTCTGATTCAAGCCAATACTTCTCTGGCAAGATTCATTTCTTTTGCTAAGGTGTAGGGCTTAATATCTTTTTCGAAAAGCGAAGCGTTTAGCAAGAAGCTATGGATTATTGTAAATATTACTTCCTTGAAAGGATCTAATGTTTTTCAGCACCAATAATATGAATGTCACAAAGGCGGGCCAAATACCACGAGACTGTCATTCAGCCATGACTCAGCGTCGCGTTAGCTCACAATTAGAAGTGGCTAAAATCCCTGAGGGCTCCTAACAATTGCGCAATCATGAAACCAAGTTTAGCGCTGAGCACAATGTAAGTTAGCGCAGTTTTCCAGTCCAAAGCTGCATTATGCTGTAAACAGGAACTCTAGCTGAGGGAGGTCACTAGCATCGCGTGCGTAAAATGGTCATTTGTGACCCAAGTCGTGCACTCGGTCCTAGACTGAACGAAAAACAAGGGACGAATTGATTTACTGATACGTCACGCACTCTGTGTTGTGAGAATTTCAACACCGTTGTCTTTACCTTTACCTCACTAAATTTAGAATTATATGCATTTCAGGCCAGGACCCAACATTTTCAGTTAGAGAAACTGTTGGGCAAACAAAAGAAAATTTGTTCTACAATCTTTTCAATATCTGACTCATAGACGAAATTTAAAGTTTCGGAGAAATAGATTAACAATTTTTACATGTACAAAAGCTCTTCGTTACGACAACGACTCTTGGAGACACTCGAGCGGAAGTTACTAGTTCTGCGTTAATGATTCTGACTTCTATTCTGTTCATTTTTTGTGTTCTGTATCTTCTGTATCCTGCGTTAAGATGAAATCATTTTACGCAATGTATAATGTTGTATAAAACTTGGAGTGTAGTGCGCGATTTTTTCTGCATTATGCTTCGTGCGTGTTGCATGACGAACGATTAGCACTGTAAAACGTACGATAATTGATGTCTAAAACGCCTAGTACGTGTTGTGTTGTGCATCTAGTTTGAGACGAACAGGACAGAATAGTAGGTGCGTCGAACGTAATAAACTCACGGACCTACCGCACAACGCATGCAGTACGCGTATACTGTGTACCATGACAGGCGTTCTAAGACTCGCAACACGTGTGCAGATTAAATAAGAATGCTATACCTGCGGCTTAGCACGTACGGTTCGTTCTACATGACTCCGGTACTTGCTGTTTGGTGAACTAAGTTAAGTAAAATTGCTTAATTAACAAATTACCCGATTTTAATAAAATTTAAATAAAGCGTAAAATACGTCGTGCAATGTTGCGGTTGAAGCAGCAGCATTGTATTGGTCTTGAAGCGATGTTTGGAATGCATGGATTCGCACAATGGAATATGCATTCTCAGTGTAGGCAAGGTATATTAGTGCGACGTGTAAGGAATTCGTTGGAATGTGCGAAGAATTGTACACTTCATGAAGACTGTAAATAAACTCAAAGGCCTTACAGTTCTACGTTTGCAATATTTATAGTTGAATTTCTGCACATACCACCTGACGTACTGTGCTCGTAAATTTGCAGTTGCCGGCCGAATGATTAAAAAAGTTAATCGTACTAATTACGAAACTTGATGGTTCGTCACTTACTGTTTCAGAATATCTCGACTTTTAACACACAATGCGTGAAACTTTTCGAGTAGTGAAATAAGGTATATGTAAAGTGAATGAAATGCGTAGTCCTCCTCGAAATGTAGTTCTCCTCCCCCTTCAAGTGGGACACCTGGCACTCCAGTCCTCCTCCCCCTTCAAGTGGGACACCTGGCACTCCAGTCCTCCCCCTGATGTGGACACCTAGCACTCCAGTCCTCCCACTGATGTGGGCACTTAACACTCCAGTCCTCCCACTGATGTGGGCACCTAACACTCCAGTCCTCCTCCCCCTGACGATGAGGAGGCATGGCTGCCGTAAGGTCCATCGCGTGCGGGTCCCTCACCACAAGGTCATCACGACGATATTCGTTTATCTCCACTGGCCACCGCGTAGTCGCTGTTACTGGGTCCTTGTGTGGCGGTCGTTCGTGTTGAATAATTTAGGTAGCGCTGAGGGCTTGCGGGTGTTGCTGATTAGCGGCCGTGACTCTCATGCTCTGTGCAGTTACTTGCATAACGAACTCGGTGGAATTATACTCGCACAACTGGGCAGTGTCAGAAAAATAAACGTGCTGCCAAAAATAAGGTACCTGAGAACATAGTGAAGGCACCAGTAGGAAGGGATTTGCGGGTTCATGATCTGTTACACTGTTTTTACTCGATCCACAAATCGAGATTTTTCAGTTATACAAGCCGAGCACAAACACGATCGATCTTCGTTTGTTTCACAAATTTTTGCTACATGCAATTCACTTAACTTTGTTTTTTGAATAATATAATCACATTATTCCTTAGGTGATTGCAATTTTTAGTACAACTTCGCCGTTTTCTTTTTTTGCCTAAAATAATTGACTGGAAAAGCTGCTGGTCTATCCGCTTCTATTGGGTACGATATCTAATTCATCCTAAATTTAGTTCTACTTTTACGACTTATTCAGTGGATATTTTCTATTATTTCGAACACCTACATTATTGATTTCATTTAAATATCAGGTCATTAAGAATGAATTCTTTTATTCACCACGTTTGACGGATTAGGGCTATCGTGTTTTTTCTTGTCATTTATTGATTTGATATCATTCGACAGTCCCCTCATTAATATTACACATCCAGTTAATGGTGACGCATTATATTGTGATTTATTTATTGTAAATTAATACGTTGGAGCCCACAGAAAAGTACAAAAATCTGAATTGTTTATGAATATGAGTTCCTTCGGGGGACAAAGGGATCTAAGACCGCTCGAAACATCGGTCAGGAGCTTGACGAGGAGGTGGCGATTGAACCCACTGTGCTTCTATGGTTAGGGAGATTATGGAAATTCTGGACTAGAATCTCCATAGTCAGTCCCGTGGTAGACTTGTGACTAACGATGAGCTGAAAGCAGCAGTGGAAGCGGAACCATTTCTGCATCGTACTGTTATGGGTGACTAAAAATCATGTCACTATCTCTCGCGTTTTTCAGCCATTAAACAACTTTTTGAAAGCATAAACTTTTACATCTGAAGAGGAAAATAAACAGCCTTTCGTTATTTCATCGCCTCTTGCTTTCCAGATTTTTTTGTTGCGGAATGAGCTACCGATAAAAGGGCAAAAATGTGGTGATTCGTCGAGTGCATATAGAATTATACTGCGTTTTTTCATTGAGATACGGTAAAAATTTACGTTCAGTCCAGAATCGGACATTTCATTTTTAATGACCTGATACTTTAATTGATAAAAGTTATTCGGTGTAGATAATCATTACATATTGATATCCTATATGAACGATACAATGCAAGTATTTGCACTTATTTGTGTTTAATCAAGCTTATGCATTTGGCTTTCTCTTGTGTCATTTCTTTAAGACATGGAATTTTTTGAGGGATTTTAAGCAAAAACTTAAAAATTATTGACTACTGACAAATAATAGTGCAAGAGGTGTCAAGATCTTATGTAAGAATTACGCTTCTACTACTTGGCTAGAGTGGCCATCTTTCTGATATTGACTGCCGTAAGACCGCCTCAACAAGAAATAATTACTCTCTTCTTGCCTCCCTCACACTCAACACTGGCTCCACGCATAAACCATATAAAAAAGTATTGCCATCTGTTCACAAATAAAACTATCTATGAATGAAACTGTTACTCAAGCAGATTAGTTCACGCAAAAAAATGGCTTATTCATTCGGGTGTCAGGGGCAGTCGACGTACAAACTGGCAGCTTTAGCAATACTCTGATTTAGTTATTGCTCGGCAGCCCGGCCAACAAAAATCACAGAGGCCTGTCCAGTCCAGCGTCCTCTGTCGTGGGTGATCGCTTCTGTCACTCAGCCCGCGGCGCGCATTGAGCTCATGATGAAAGCGTGAATACCTGGCCGCACAGGGCTGATTGATCCATTTAACTTACGTGGATAGTCCTTGTCTGGGTATGTGGTTCGGATGTTGAGGCAGTAGGGGGACGTGTTTATGGAAGTGTGATTTTGCACGTGACAACTCGGCAGCGTAACGTGCGTGGATGAATTGTCCTTACGAGATCTACATAGTTTAGTTCTATATATTTATGGGCTCAGTATTTCACACGCTCTCGTAGACTTACAGTGATAATCGAATCCACTTCATGATTATATGATTCTTTCAAATTTCAAGATGGAATCCATTTTTTTCTATTTCATGATCCCGTTGCCAACCCCGTATCGCATTGTCACAAGCAATGCGATCAACATTTTTACCTTTTCCCCAGTGTAACTGACCATATTTTCATGAAAGTTTATTTTCTGCAGCGTTCAACCTTTTTTTGAGAACATGGGAGACTTTTCTTTCTTTTGCAGTATCGTCAAATGTCTTTTTTGTCGTGCGCTCATCATTGATGCCTCATAACTCTCACGGAATGAAACTACAATTACAGCGGCTCTATTGAAGACCTGAGTTCAAGCCTCGTGAATATTTTATAAGCCTCTCATGATTAAGTGTGCGCCATCGGTGGCTGTCAAAGGTGCCTGGAAGAATTGGACTGGTATTTGTTATATCATGATGATTTATAGGGAACGCTTCTTCGAACGCTTCATACTTGTTCACTCGCTACTATAAGGCTCTTTGCTGCTTCAGTCGTTGTCAGTCATCGTAATGCGCTTTCAGTCTCGTCTTATGAAACCATAATTTCACAATGTCATTGATTTTTACAAAATGACTCCCAGTTCTCATTCGAAACATGTTTTATAAGTAGGGAAGCTGCGAAAATTAACACTTCGTTGAATGTAATTCAACGAGTTTACAGAAACCAACCTCAGTCGATACCCAACACACTTTCCTCTACCTCGTGCAATGCTCCCTTTTTTCATCAAAATGCAATACCGTCAAATTTATACTGCAGCGTTCAAATCTATTCGTCCTCTCCCTTATGAACTCGCGTCCTCACACGATCGCGGAGGGTTGCACGACCTCCACGCTGTCGCTGGGGCGTGCCGGTGCGCTGCGGTGCACCTGCTCAAGCTTCTGCACTGGGAAGCGACGCGACGCACCACACAAGCACATCTCAATTTTCAAAAATTTCTTACGACAACTCAAACACGGTCGCACAGATTATGAGCAATTCGTGAAGAATTTTTTTTTCATTTGTGGTATAGGGAAGATAATTTGTCTGAGCTCATTCATGCGTGCGCTTGTGGACAAAAAAACAAACTGCTCACTGTGTGAAAACTGATTTGGTAAAACTACTGACCTCAATAGTCTCACGCCAATGACTGTAGATCAGCTAACGAAGCAATCAATGATTAAATGACGAAGTGGAATGCTGAAAATAATGAAAAACGACTGAAGCAGTCGCGATTTGTTTTATTCAAAATTCATTTTGAGAAATTCTAGGGCACGCTTTTACGATGCACAATTTAATACAGCTATGTAGAGTAATTACAAGTTTTCGCTGCTTAAAAATAGAAATAACTTACAGGTTCTTCACACGTTTGAACGCATGTTATTGGACTCTATGGCCTCTTGCTTTCTACAAACAAGGCCTGTTTTACAAGGAGCCGCCACTCAGTCCAGGACAACACGGTAGCGGCATTGAAGTTAATTGTTACCTAGCATTCCAAGTCCTGCTTACCTCGACACCCAAGTGCCGATGTGCGAGCTAACTATAGCGACATGGAGCTCGGAGTCACGTTTTCCAGTGACCCCAAAGTGGGCCAGCAGACCACGCACCTGACAACCTGCAGTGCTAAGTAATGATGGGGACTTGAACCGTGAGGCCATGATTGACCAGTGACTGCGCTGGCCAACACGACCTCATAATCACTATAACTTCATGAGCACGGGAGATTCCGCCCTTATTCCACTCACCTACGGCATCGAACTTTGCCTCAGTAAAGAATCTAGCTGCTCGCTCACCTTCATTTCCAAGACGCGTGTCTATGCAGAGCGAGAGCATGTCGGCTTAGCTATCACATTGGGGCGGTGTAGTAGCAAGTGTAGCGCGGCTGATCGATAGAATAGATGAGTTTCTCGAGCTCGGGACACGCAAGCCACACTATCAAGCATGAACGAGTTCATAGGCCCGCCCTACCCCGCCTGCCAGCGATCAGAAAGGCTTCTCTGATGCCATGATGGAAGCCGCGGTGGTGCGTAGCAAGTGCTTGTTCTGCGCACACAGGCAATGATGAGATAGTGAGTGTCTCACAACCAACTCACAAGCAACCAACTTTCACAACCAACTCACAAGCAACCAACTCTCAAAACCAACTCACAAGCAGCTAACTTTCACAACCAACTCACAAGCAACCAACTCTCACGAGCAGCCAACTCTCACAAGCAACCAACTCTCACAAGCAACCAGCTCTCACAACCAACCAACTAACAAGCAACCAACTCTCACAACCAACTCACCACCAACCAACTCTCACAACCAACTTTCACAACCAACTCACCACCAACCAACTCTCACAACCAACTCTCACAACCAACTCTCACAACCAACTCACCACCAACCAACTCACCACCAACCAACTCTCACAACCAACTCTCACAACCAACTCACCACCAACCAACTCTCACAACAAACTGACGAGCAGCCAACTCGTAAGAAACGAACTCTCGATACCAACTCACAAGCAGCCAACTCTTACAACCAACTCACAAGCAGTGAACTCTCACAACCAACTCACAAGCAACCGATTCTTGCCACCAACTCATAAGGAATCATATCTCTCGTCACAATGTCATATTTTTCGTCACAATGTCACATTTCTCGTCACAATGTCAGGTTTCTCGTCACACTGTCACAAATCTCGTCGCAATGTCACAAATTTTGTCAAGATGCCACAAATCTCATCACAATGTCACAGATTTCGTCACACTGTCATATATCTTGACACAATGTCAGAAATCTCATCACAATGTCTCGTCACAAGTCCGAAGCAACCAGGTCTGTCGCAACCAGCATCACAAGCAGTCATGAGTGAGTCTCTCACAATTAACCAACCATCACTCAAGTACAGTTCTGAGATTTTCGCATATAATGGTCTCTTGAAATCATCTGAGGCTGTTGCATGAATGTTTTCACATTTTCCGGATGAAACAAACTTCAAGTATTTTCGTTCGCCATACTATGGCCATGAGAAGGCTTGACATCCCAAAGTTTTTGTCCCCAACGGACGTGCTGTCAACCGCAGGCGCCGTCACGCAAAGAGTTGAGGCGCAGAATGAACTGAGGTCTCCACGGTGGAGTACAGCTCTGAATTCTGCTGCTCACTCCATCAACGCCCGAAAAACAACATCGCAAAATTGAATGTTATCGTACCTGCATGTTGCATAAGCTGAACTGGTCTAAATGCACTATACTGAATTCATTGCATGGCATTGTAATTTTCCCTATTTCATTCGGTTGCTTCTGGTCGAGACCCGACGGAAAACAACAGAGGATCAAACCTCCTCGTCATTCGACATCCATGCTTCAGCGGCACCAATTTTTGGGGTTCGAGGGATGTTAGAATAATCTTTTTTCCGTTTCACGGGGACTTGAATAATGAAACTTTTTTGGGGATGGTCACTACAAAGAGGAATTTGAGCAAGGTACGATGCGACCAATGTTTTGTTATTATACTCGAATGTTTCGGAGATGCGACTTTTTTGTCATTTCGATAAGCAGTCCAGTGCAACTTTACTCAAGTCTGACTCTGTTATGTAGATTATCTTAACATAATCAACCCTTATCTTGCCTACTCATATTAGTGAAGACTTGTATTCTTATCAAATTAAGAAAGTTTTTTTTGGGTACTACACCGTTAGTTTTTAGTTGTATTCTGACGAGGCAAAGACTGTGTTAGGTACTCACAAATACTACACTTATAGTCATAGAAAGCATGAGAAACTTTGGACTCTAGAATGTTGGAGTCCGATCTTTCAAGTTGGATTCCGCAATGCTAGAGAGCAGGAGTTTCATCTAAAAATTAGTTCCCACAAAAAATAATCCGAACTCTTTCTCATCCTCCGCGACAAAACTTAGTCTTAATCACAATGCCTGAGCCAGGGGAATGCCGAAGTGAAGATCGTTAATTGCGGACTCGCTAACTTTTCACCTGCGGCTACGAATTAGCAGCTCTCGGTGTAGCTGCGCAGCACAGTGGGCCACGAGGCACTGGGCAGTAGACCGGCCTGCACGTTGTGTCACTTCGGCAGCAGGACGCCTAGAGAGAACTTTACCTGTGAACTAAGGAATCATTGTGAGCTTGGTGGCGGGTCAAGTTTCGTTTTTAAAACAATTAAAAACGAAGCTGCAGTGCTGAGTCTGAAGTTTAATCTCTTGCGTTATTTTCAACGCTTGTTTCCTGATCCGCATGGTTCTAATATACTGCTATTTTCTACTTCTATTTGCCTTCTTGGACGTTGGCTTTTCGGCGAAAAAATTTCATTCACTGACCGTGAATTTTGTTAGTTTAGTGTTTGTAATGCTATACATACATTTTGTTCATTTTTTGTTCAATGGCGCTTCGGCAGCCGAATCGTCCAGAAATGTTTAACTGATTAAAAATAATTTTGACAAATATCGACTCGGCTAAAATGTTTTTTCTCCTTAATACTTCAAGCAGAATTACCCATATTTTACCGCAATAAATTTCAAATTTTAGTTGAATTCAGTACATATAAGAGGTATTCATAGAATGCATAAGTCATGCATGACGTACATAAGATATTCATTACATACAAACTGTAAGTCATTCATTACCTACATAAGTTATCATTACATTCCCAAGTCATTCTTTACATATTATACAGAAGTTATTCGTTACATACAAAAGTCAATCAGTCCATACAAAAGTTGTTCATTGCAAACATAAGTCGTTCTTTAGATTCACAAGTCATTCTTTCCGCTCGTGAGTCATGAGTCGCTGTATTATTTTTCGCGCACCACCACGACCAGAGCGACTGCACCGACTCGAGCTCGTCGGTGCCGTGCAGCGAGTCCTGGAGGGCAAAACCTCCAGCATGAAGCCAGAGGCAGAGTAGTTCAGACCAATAATCAATACATTTAGAAGTCCAACATAACATGGGCAATCGCACGAGATGTTTCGAGGTTATGACTGAAGAGGTGGACTGGAAGGTTTATTTTTCTAAATGAGCCTCTCATGTGTTGATATTGTTTAGTGGGAAAATTTGGTACCGACAATATAAGCTCTAGATGTCAAAAACTCCCTTGATAGTAGGAGTTTGTTATATTAGTTGACAATACTTGGAAGTTCTTTTTAAAGTAATGTTATTCGTCGACGGCCTCAAAATTCAAGGTGACAGTCTCTGACGTGTTGTAGATTTTTGAGTATATATTGAAAATATTTTTAATTTTCATTTATCTCCTTGCTCAATCCGGAAGGTTTCCGCGTAGAATCTTCATTCGAATAATCCATAGATAATCTTTTTCTCCAATAAAATTATACAAACATAGTTCAGATTCAGACAAAATATCATCTTCAGCTATCAGTCTAAGCTGAACATGTCACTGAACGATGAATAAAATATCTCATTCAACTTGACCATGAGTGGTGCTGGATAAAATGAAGCAGTCCTATCAAATGATAAAGAGTCGCAAGCAAAAAAAAAATTCTCCTGGAAAATCAAGTGACTCAAACGCTCCTTGAATTAGTTGGCCGGTCTGAAGCCCTTGAGATGACCCATAAGCAGAGAATGGCAACAAAGAAGACGTCTCGAGGCTCCAACCAACATGAGGCTGGCGGCCGCGGAACTGGAGCGTGAGTGAAACACGAATTAATGGCTCCAGTGAAATGGTGCCCTACTTGGCATTGTGCTGCCAGCGAGTCATGTACAATGGAAATAATAAGCTACTGCAGTCCGGTCTCAGAACTAACTCAATTTAAGCAGTTTGAGATGAAGATTCTCCGTCTGCGACTCCGCGTATATCTTTCAGGATGAAGTCCCGTAATTGAATCACTCGCAGCACTACATTAGGCCAATTGTGCTTCTTGTTTGGATGCGGGCGCCGGTCCCACTGGAGCTCCAACAGTTTGCAGACTAAGGAGGCACATGAATGCTCTTTGAGCTACAGTTTCTTCTTATGACTCTCGCTAGAATTAATTATTCAAAGTTTTTGTTGAATTCATCTCATAGGGACATGCTGAATAGATACTCTCATATGAATTTTTTTATGTGTCTGACTTTGTTTGATAAGGTTGTCATAATGTTCTAAGATCCTACTTCCATATATCCTTTAGTTGAGTTTTTAATTGTTCGTTTTTCTTTTGCTTTGTATCTTAATAATAAGAATCGGAAGAACATCTACGTTGTATGTTAAAAAATTGCCCTACGTAATTTTTCATCTTCAGGAACTGAAGAATTGAAAAGTCCTTAATACATATTTTCAACTCCACTTTGATAGAATGTTTAGAGCACAACGCGACTAAAGTGTTGGCGGCACGCCAGTGCGGCCCAGAAGCCCTGCCTTACCTGTGTTGCCTGCCACTTCAACGTCACTCGGATGATATTTCCAGTTGAAAGCATTCCACACACTTGAATTTATTTTCGTGTAACTGGAAAACCAAATGTTTTTTATGAAAATAAAGGAGCCCAGTACGAGACTCCAACACCGTACATATACCTGTAAGATCAGGTTTTATGTATGTACCATAGCTGGTAAAAATTAGCATCGTACGATGAGGCGCTAGGGTGTTGAATATGCTTTGATCTAAGCACCTTACTGAAGGCCTGTTAAAATCGGTTACTGTGTTGAGAAATCGTGTTCGCGCAACAAAAACATTTAAAAAAACACCTTAGCTACATTGAACAAGACCGTGTGAGTGAAGAAATATATTAAGAACAGAGTGTAGAAATATCGGTTGAAATAACGCTCGTGCCCCAATGACTCATCGCTCGTTGCTGCGCAGCGGCCTCGAAAGGCCAAATTTCATTGGAGCCCCCGCCAGTCTGCTTGCGACACAGTTTCTAATGCCATTATTTCTGGCTGGGGTCGCGCAGCTCGGGCAAGAGTTGATTCGCAATTACACAGCAGCCCCACTAAAGCTCCAACATTTTCCAAATAAATTTACTAGCCTTAAAAAATCACTTTGCAGGCAGATGGAATGCTAGCCAACCAGAATCTGCAATTTAAAATTCACCAAAGCGTCGATAGGCGCTGTCTAAGTTTAGTTGTGGTCATACTAAAGGGATCACAAACATGTTCATTATTTTACACAGAGCTTTTAACATTTGACTTGTATTTAGTATTGAAAATATAGTGGCTTTTTCCAACTGCAAGTATTGAAGTCAAGAGTTGTCTTCGTTATTTTCATGTGAGGACTGGCATCATGATTGAGAGGAGATATTCCAGCAGAAAAAACGGCCGATGATATTGACTACTGGCATTCGCAAGAATGCTTGAACCTGCTTGGAAATGTTGGGTAATTACAGTTAAAATTGATGTGAATCATTGAAAATAGCAACTCACCAATCACTAATTCATTACATCTTGAGGCGTTGTATGACTCAAAACCAGCAATTCAATATGTCTTGAGTTATTACATGGCAATATAATTCATTGTATCTTGAGTCCTTGTATGACTCAATATACTTTATTATACCTTGGATGCAAAAAAAGAGTTTTAAAAACTGTGCGATGATCGCGGGTTAACATTTCGACCAGGTAAAATAATCTATGTAGATTTTGAGGCCCTGTTTGAGTTCAGAGTTCACAAGTGCAATTACTGCAAGAACAGAGGCTCTTCCCGTTGATTTTTTTCAAACGTTCTTTCGCATTTCTCTATCATAATTTCGGGTTCAACAACTCTGAACAGAACAACAAGCACCTAGGATAAGCCATGGACAAGCACCTAGGATGAACCGTATACTTACTTGGTCAATTTTCACAATTTTTCAGGGTAAGCTTCTCAGATGAATCCTCAGGCCATTTCTTTAAGCGACAATATTCATAAAATCTTCATTTCTTCGAGTTTACTCTCAATACATAGACCGTGTCTCTGCGCTCATCCGTCCTTGCGTTAACTTTCACTCATATCTCTCGCACCGTTAAACGAAAAAGGACGAGGGATCATGGTGACCGTGAACTTATTATTCTAGCTTCCCCGTCTGCATCAAACGAGGCCTCGAAGTGACAACGATGCTTAAATTGAGTTCATTTAACCACTTCAGGATTCTCGATTGCGAATAATTGCTGCATAACTCGAATGCCTGAACAGCGCTTCCCAGGTAGACTGGAGCCCGTGTTCAGGGGTGGCGGCCGACTTGTGGTGTTGGAACCGAAGCTAGAGATCGAATGTGTGAAGACACTTGGCATTGGAGTCAGAGCCGAGCCGTTTGTGCTCCTCTTCTTTGCTCCTAAGTCGAGTTGTCGGAATAAACAAATTTTGAAGGCAAAATTTTGAGAGCAGGAGTTCAACATTTGAAGTTAAGGTGTAGCACCCAGAATTGCACTGCGCTCTTAAACCTTGGAGATGCAGGCAATATGTGAGGGTGATAGGTTTGAATATTGTACAGGTGCTTAACCGTTAATTGATGCACTTATGAGAAGCAAAGTCATATTTTCTGATAGACATCTTTAGTGTGCAATATCACGACTCAAATGGAAAACAGTTGTGCAGTCTATGTACAAAATTCAATGGGTGTCTTAGCAATGCGTGTCCGAGTGAAGTCGGCGTTGGTTGAAAAGGACTTTGTGTTTTTATTCATTTTTATGACTGCTCAAGCTAATTCGCACGATTATTTCCCAGTACTTCATCAAATCTGGCTGAGAGCCCCTGCCGGTCTTGGTGCTATAAGTACAGTGCATGAGAACGTAGAATTTATTAACGTCGCAGTTGTTTGTAATAGATCCAGTTATGCACATTTTTCCTCTCAGAATATTCAAATTTTCAAAAAGAACATTGTAATTTTTTTTAGTGACAAGGAATCTTTTGGTATCAGCAATTGAGTACACATACGAAACTTCCGTACTAAGAGCACTTATACTACTGTTGTTATTACCGCCGAATGCATAGCAACAACATAACTCATTTTGCAGTGTTTATAGCGAGGGAAAAATTAACAAGAAAGATAGTTCTACTTATGTTGGTATCCCTAGTTTTTAAATGTAAATTGCATCGAAACTACATAAAAAGTTTTGAAGAAAGGAGTTTTAGTATGTACATAAAAACTGTAAAACTACAATGAAAATCCTGATAAAAGGAGCCATATATCCCGGCCATATTAGAATAATGTCACTAAATCGAAAACTGTTTGTAAATATTTTGGCCGGTGCTGTGATAAAACTTGGAGTGTTATTAATTATAGAACCAGTGCCGGTATTAATGATAGGAGTAGTATTGGGATTACTGATAGAAACAGTTCAGGGGTTAATAATAGAACTAGTGTAAGAATTAATGATAACGCTAGTGCAAATATTAATGATAGAACTAGTCCATATACTAAAGATGGAACTAGTAAAGGTATTAAAATTATATAACTAGTGTAGATATTAATGGTAACGCTAACGTGGATATTACTGATAGGACTAGTGCAGGTATTAATGGTAGGACTATTACGGATATTAATGGTAGGACTAGTAAGGATATTAATGACAGGACTAGTGCAGGTATTTACGGTCGGTGAGGCTCGAGAAGCACAGCTGCTCACGCAGAACGACCTCAGCCAGAGACGATCGATGCGTGCCTCGGTGTACCCCTGGTGCCTTGCCTCAACTCGACTAGCTCCACCTAGTGTCCCACTAGTGTGCAAACTGTGTCAACTGCTGTCCTAGCTCACGCTCAGCCTCACTGCATCATACCTCGCAAATAATGTTGGACTCGAAAATAGTTCCAGGTAAAGATCGTCACTACGCTCGAATGACCTCTTCCTAAACAACTGACGGCCGAGTTACCTGACGATAAAAGGATCACGCGGTGGCGCTAGCTGTGTTATGGATGAGTACCTCTAAGTTCACCTGGTAGTCTATTTTTGTGTACTGCCTCACATAAGATATCCTCTTGGTTGATCGCGCCATTTCTTGTAAATGAGTTGGGACTCGATCCCTCCAGTAAAATCTTTTTACATTGAATCCTAACTTTGATTTTAAGAGCCTTTCCTTAGTCCGTATTTATGTTTTCTAATTATGTTCTTATTCTCTTTACTATCTTACCCATTTATTCCAGTATTCATTCCAGTTTCAAGTACCGTCTATTACTGGAAATTATTTTCAATAAACTACCCATTCAGTCATGCACTGACAGTACCAGACAAGTGAACAAATATTTAGCTCATTTTATTTAAATGCATGTGAAATAGTAGGTAGTAGCTACAACTAACAATTCCTGTTTTTAACAATTCCAGTCTTATGTGCGATCATCGCTTTCTCAGTTAAATGCTGCATATGTGTGAATACTCTTAATAACAAACACGAATCATCGCGCACTCACACAGTTCAAAATCTACTGTTCTCACAGTGCTACGCTGCGTCTATCACGCCCTCAGCTACAAGCTCTGCACCTCGTAGCACCAGGGACCCGTCCAATCAATTCTACCTTTCCGTAGTTACCATTTGCAGTGGGGGACAGATGAAATTGTGCGCTTGTTATTTCATGTTTTTTAAACAGCTAGCCAGCCAACATTCACAGAAATCACACAGATTATGCGCTTTATAATTTAGGGTAAAAATATCATACCCAATTTCTTCTTTTACAATTATATAGTCTCATTTGCACACGAAAAGTATGCAGCGTTCGACAAAAGTATTCAAATAAAACTGTTTCCCACGTTTAATATTTAGCAGCAATGCCTTCGCTGGTAGTTACTGATAGGAGACGGCTTTCAGATGATGAAATTCAACCGTCGTAACCTGTGGTATTATATGAACCCATTCTTCAGCGCATAATTTCTTACGTTCTCGAAGACTCATTGGACTTCTCTGACGAACCTCCTTCAGTGTTCCCCACTGATGTTCGATGGGACTGAGGTCCGGAAATTGGACGGCCAATGGATAACATTGATTTTATTCCTCGTAAACTATTCGGATGTTAACTTTGCCTGTGTTTAGAGTCGTTATATTGCTGTAACATCCATTTACGCTTTTGGAATATACGCTTCGTACTTGGGATGAGTCTCTTCTTCAATATTTTAGTTTACCGCCCCATCTAACTTCAGAGTAATAATATGAAAGGCACCCGTGCTATTTTCTGGGAAACAACCCAAACCAGTACACTGCACCTCCGAGCTTCTCAGTTGGGCTGGTATTGTGCTTCTCATGGACTGTCCCTTGAGTCCTTCACAATTGACCGAGTTACGACCAAACAATTGAATATTCGTTTTATTAACTCAAATAATTATCTCTCAAAATGCATTTCCTTTCTCTACGTAATCTTTTGTCTAACTTAAATGACTTACTACTAGGTTTTTGTGAGCAGCATGAGAGTGCTACGGAGTATGAAACATTTGGTTGAATTTCTATGAAATTCTCTGCTGATGATTCTTTCACTCACTTCTGTCCCGGAGGCATCCAGATCATTTTTTAGCTCTTTGCGAGTCATGTTTTTAATTTTCCTCATCAAAGGTTTATGAGATCGTAGGTCAATCTTCCGTGGAGCACTTGACCAAGTTAATATTTGAGCTATGTACCATAAACTTTGGAACAGTTAAAACAATTGAAAGTACGACACATTAACCTGCGTAGAAATCTATTCGTGCGGTATTCCTTAAGAACAGAGCTGAACTATTGGCCTCTGTAGACATCCTGAAACTTCTTTGACTTTAGACATGACATCCTTCAGGTAACTGTCTGCTACGTCGGCTCATCTGTGATAAACCGCATAATTCGATGACAAACACAGTTAATTTTTCCTATCAAAACATCTGGAGTGTTCTGCAAGTTATTCAGATCTAATTTGACTGTAAAAGTACTATAATTCTCGTGTAAAAGTTGTTTTCAGGAATGAATGAATACGTCTGTCATGTGCAGTATATGATTTAAGGGTATATGAAGCCATTTACTCGTGAAGTTTCATACTTTCTTTTCCAATTTCCCTTTGTCACCTAAAATTTGTGTTCTGTTGAAGTTTTAAGTACGCTGGCATGCTAGACGTGCAGTAATGACTAGACTTTGAAGTGAGCAATTGCTTGTTTCCCGCCACTGAATCTCAAGCCCAGCAACTTCCGTGTTTTGCCCTTGGTTTTCTTCTGGCGTTGCTGCATAAAAAATAAGGAGCAGATATACGGGGACTTGTCCTTGGACTTTCTCTCTCTTTATAAAATGATGGAAGCCTGGGCTAGGACTGCTTTAAAGAGGATGGACGTAATGACAGGAAGCGCTTCCAGGGCCCGACGTCTAGTGCGCAGCAGCGCGCACAGACCGCGTTCGCGTGTGTGTGTGTGTGGGGGTGATTCTGTGAAGAACTGCACAGCAGCACCGTAAAGCCCTCTATTTATTTGTGAAATTTCGTTTTGCGGGAACTAACTGTGATAAACAAATACATTTCTCAATGATACTTACAATAGATCTAAATTGGTATAGAATATTTTAAACCTTCATGAAGCCGCGACGGGAACATCACCCTAGTTCGAGATCTCCTAGTCACTCTTTTCCATTTGATCATGTTATAACGATACTGATTACCCAGCTTAAAAAGTAACCTATGGCGTTCACGACTCTCCCTGTTCTATTATTTTGCGCATTCGTTCACTTCATTCCAAGCCTTGGAGCGTAAATTGCCCTTACGTCACCGTGAAACTTTTCCAGAGCGTCCAAGTTTACTGGTGACGGGAGATTACCCTCGCCAAATTGGTGATGTTTCCGCTGGTCTGTCAGGTGTTTGCGCGCTGCCTCCACCAGCCTGGCCAGACTCGCATACATGCTCTTCAGTCTGGCTACCTCTGTACGGTCCTCCTAACAAAGCCATATCAGAGATCCATCGCACCATACACAACTCTGCCTCGAACTCCTCGACATGTATGCGCACTCGTACGGGTAGTTCGCACTGGTAGTTCATGTAGTTCCTTGGCGGCAAGAGAGGTCAATTCGGGGAAAATGGAGGATTAAGAAAGTCCTTGTGTTTGAGATATATTGCTTAACTTTGAGTGTTGTACTGATTCTTGAACTGACAAAATATATGTAGCATTTCCAATAGCCTACCCAAGGTGGTTGTAGATTTTAATTTAGCTTGTAAATCGAACAGTATACTTCATCCACGGCGCATATTTCCTGAACGAGGTGCCAAGAAGGGCTCGAAGGCTGTAATCTTGAACGAAGGATAATTGTCTTGGTGGCTCATTCGTAGAAGGGACGTCATGCCGTACGATTCTCTATTATGTAGGTGGTGGCTCATTCGTAGAAGTGACGTCATGCCGTACGATTCTCTATTATGTAGGTGGTGTCTCATTCGTAGAAGTGACGTCACGCCGTACGATTCTCTATTATTTAGGTGATGGCTCATTCGTAGAAGTGACGTCATGCCGTACGATTCTCTATTATTTTGGCCGAGTACAACCGCTCGACGCAATTTTTCAAGAGAATCTTGTTTGGCTCGACAGTTTACCCGCATAAGTTGCTTTATGAAGCTGACCGCCTCTGTGATCGGATGAAGGAGGGCGAAACTGAAGGAAAAATGATGGAAATGTCCCAGAGCGGCGCTGCGTCAGGCCTAATGAGCGCCAGTGATGGATATCCCCCCGTGCCCACCCGAGGCTGCCGTCTCCAGAGTTTACTGGCAGCTGGAGGCGGCTCGTGTTCCTTACGACCTCATTGAAGCCGTCCCGAGACTCCACTCACCCAAGTGTTTTAAATCGCTTCAAGGCCCATCGATTTGCAATGTCTTGGTGTTCCAATTGACCCTACTCCATTTCGTAAATAGTCGTTAGAATTTTTTTACGTGTTCTAAGCTGGCAGTAAAAAATTATAGGGCCATCCTAAAATTTCAGTGTCATCACCGTCCGGTGCAATGTTGGTACGTCGTTCGTACCACCTAGAAGTGCTACTAAGACGCTTGGAAACAAAATAATGAAGCGTGAAGCACGTCAGATATTTTAGGTGTTCTTCCGCCGTCCGGACACCCGTTAGTTTTTTTAAAATTTCGAAGTTGAAGAACTGGATTCACGTATTGAAAATCCTTTGCTTTTGTTAATTAACAAACACAAATTTCCAAAACAAGTGTACAAACCAGTTCACATCCAAATACAGGGTGCCCATAAAATATCTTTACCATTTCAAAAATTTATTACAAACGCAATTGATAAGATATTTTATTCAGATTTGTAGTATTGTATTCAGCGTTCATCGAGGATTTTAGCTCATTTAATAGACTTTTACACGGCACCATTAGTTGTACGAAGCACATCAAGACGGTACTCGATTTCTTGCCATTTTCGCTGTAGCGTCGCCTCATCAGTTGTGGCAATGGCATCAGTAATCTTCTGCTTTATGTCAGTAATGTCCTGGATCTTTGTTCGATGCTGGACAGTACGATACAGTTCTGTACTTTCGCTGAGTCTGCCTATCCGATTTTGTTTCAATAAATCATGAGACGCATTGCGCCTTCTCTTGAGGGGTAGCCATTTTTTAGGGGTTCTTTCAACACAAACTCTTTCACAAACAGGATCCCTGAGACACACAAACGCAAAATGTGATTCAAAATTTTAATCGACACTGGATACAAAAGAACAAATCTGAATAAAATATCTCATCAATTGCATTTGTAATATTTTTTGAAATGGTAAAGAGACTTTATGGACACCCTGAATGTCTTCCATACAATATGGGGACATGATCATCTTTCAAATATTTTCTTCAACTACGAAAGAGTTATGAGGCGCTTTAAACCTTTTCTGACACAGCTTTTATCGCTATTTATTCTAGCAAATGATTGGACATGCATTTACAACACTAGTGAGCCTCAAGGCCTGCTTAAATGAAACTAAATTCTCTGCCAAAAGGACTTTCGGGAACTGATAGCTTAGAAAAGATCGCCCGAAAATACAATGCAGCCAAGAGACTCCAGTCTCATTTACGGAGGCATTGGAAATAGCTCGGATGCTCTACAGACTCTTTCCTTTCTCTTCAGCTGCCCTCCAAAAACACGTCCGGGAATTTTTTTCTCCAAATTTACTTTTCCGTTCCTGCAGAAAACTAAACCTCTTGTATTTGCGGAATAGAATCCCTCAGAGTGAACCTTGTACGAAGTGAAAAATAGATTCGCACACTCATTCCTCCTGTATTCTCATCAATGTTTCTTTTCTTTGTTGAGGAGGCTTCACTGCATTGTGTCGATTTTTTAGTAAAATTTAATTTACCCTATTCGACGTCCTGAGTTAATGATTCGAAAAGTTTTTGTTTGGGACTCAATACCGCAGATCTTCAGCTAGGTCCAAGCTGCCTTGCAATAATTACTCATTTGCTTCAATTAAATATACTTGAAAAATTCATTCCCCCTCTATAATGAGTAATTGGTTTTGTTCGTCATATTTGAGGTTTCAGCACATCCATTGGCTAGAACGGAGCACCTCTCACAGCCAATCACAAACCTCAACTAATTTAATACCCTAGGTAGTGAATGACTGGGCGGGCGCAAAAACTCTCTTAAAGAGCTTTACTGACTAATGATAATGTCTCTGCACCGCCAATAATTAGAGCTCATATTCTATTACGCTCGGCACGCTCTGCATTATCATGTCACACGCGTGTTAGCGTAAATGACAGCGTACCGTGTCATTTACACGTCAGTTTCATGAGCTAATAGGTCGCTACATCGCCGTGTGCTGCGGCCACTTGTTTCCAGTGTATACCTACTTGTCATCACCATTTACTCTGGTGCTGATCTTTCGTCACTAAAGGTAAAAATCGTCATGTTCTTATTCGTTATTCTGTTTCAACGTTGAACATAGGTTGGTCGTTGTTTTCCCTTGAGCGCCCTATTTTCATTAAGATATAGTATTTTTAATAAAACCTTGAATTCTACATTTTCCCTCGGAATTCAATCATTTTGTTGCCGCATACGATCGTTACAACTCAATCAAAACTGATGTTTTTTCATCTAGCCTACATGCGATGAAGCCAAGTCATTAAATACTAACAGAGGCAATTATCGTAAGCTTATTTGTATAACATCTCTCTAATTTAGACCCTGATAATTAGCTATTAATTGGCCCTAACGCCTTTTAAGGGAGTCCAGCTCACCAAAAGTTCGAGCTGATGGAGTAATTTATTTTACGCAGTGCAGATGTGAGGTGGGAACATCGATGCACCGGGACTGTGCTTATGTAAGGTACATACGCAGTCAAGCTAACGCTAGCTTGATTTTTTTCATCCAAGCCCCAGCCCTAGCACTGCGTTCAAAGTGTTGATTTCATCTAATGCCGGTTTCACTTTTATTTTTTCCTAAAGTTCGTGTCTTCGCTTCCATAGAACCGGTGTCATAGCGTCACGCACTGAATCCTAATCCGTAGTCAAGTTGTTCGATCAGAGCTTTCTTCTTCGTGTGAATGTGGAGGCTGTTCTTCGCTGGCGTGTGCACAACGGCTCTCATCCTGGCAAAATGCAGGACAATTTCGTTCCCTACGCATGCGATCGTCTGTACAGTGCTGTAAGAAGGCGGATCAAGAGAAGGAATTTTATCGTAGCAATAAAACAATCACGTTAACACAAGGCTAAACACGTCAGACCAAGACACGGAGTGTTTACCTTTTTTATTGTTACTCGTAAGCAATTATGCGGTTTCTATTGTACAGAACAGACACTCTGCAGAAAGGCCGGCGTATAACTAATTGCTAGTACCTAGCAATAATTTAAACACACTATGACTTGGTCTGACATGTTTACCCTTGTTTTAACGAAATTATTCATTACTACGATAACATTTAGTGACATTTTTACCCCTCTCCTCTTGTACATATTTACCTCAAAACAAATTTAATCAGCTATTCCGAGTTTAACTTTTTTGCCTCCCGGTAGATAATTATCAACTATCCGCAGGTGATGTCTGCGCTTGGGAGACCAAATTATAAATAATTATTGATGCTCCGGCAATAAAGTTAGGCTGGACTTGGCCTATAGCTCAAATGCAGCACAAAAATTGTGTATGTAATTAAACTATTATTCGAACCAAGTTCAAGAGCCACTTCTAAATAATTAAGACGTTATTTGAAGCAGAATTAGTGAAATCATCTCCCCAATAGCAAGTGATAATCCCTTCTTTAATAAACAAACGTTAGCACGTATTATTCAGTACAATCTTGAGTGCGAAATCGAAATCCGTCCATCCGCCAACGTCCCAATCCCAGCCCGACATGGGCTGTTTTTCTCGAATGGAACTTTGAGAGAGGAGACGATCTTCGTCTGCTGAGCAGGAGTCGCACCAATATCCCCCAGCGCGCCGTTCCAGCAGGTGCTCTCCTAGATTAATTGGCTCGTGCACCTGAGCGGACTCCCGCAGTTGCTTCTGATATTGCGTCTTAGCAATTACTGCGCAGCGATACGGGCGGCGCAATGCGTCTATAGGGCTTATTGAACTGCTCCTGACACTGATGCAGTAGCGGCGTCCGGGTGGTGTGTGCTCTCCACAGCACTGGGGTGTGGGATGCTGTGTAGTGCTGCTCAGGTGCTTATGGTGCTGTGTGTACTGCCCATGAAGGGGGTGCTGAATATGCAGGTGAGGTGTGGCACTGTGTGGCGCTGCTCATGTGTGGTGCGCTGTGTGTGCTGTTCATGTGTGGTACTGCTGATGTGTAGTGTTGGGTGGTGCTCAATTTTGCTGTCACGAACAAGTATTCTGAACTGTCATCAGAAAACTCTTTTTTATTAATTCGATTAGAACCTTGGTACTGTTCCCATAGTGTTCATACTTTAAGACCAATTTTTAAAAACGTGTAGAGTAACCAATTATTGGTCTTTGTAAAATATCAGTTTGAAAACGAGCGTTTTACGTAGGGCTCATGCAATTTATGGAAGCAATTTACTCGTCTTTTTAGTCTGAGTGATGAAAAGCTCGTAGCAAAAGACATCGTCCCTCAACACGGAAACCCTCTCTTACTAGTATATCTCGAAGCCTCTTGAGACTGCAACTCATAAATCAAGGACATTGGCCAAGTTTTGGATTGGTGTCCTCAGCCAAACCTCGCACATAATTCTCCATTTTGTGAGCTGGAGACTTACATGGACATTCTGGCAGTAAATTATCAGTGTCTTCGATCGTGAGACTCTGAACCTTGCACTCCATTGCACAGCACAGTAGATTCTGAACTTTGCACTCTATTGCACAGCACAGTAGATTCTGAGTTTTGCACTCCTTTGCACAGCGCAGTAGGTTCTGAGCCATGCACTCCATTGCACAGCGCAGTAGGTGCTGAACCTTGCACTCCATTGCACAGCACAGTAGATTCTGAACGTTGCACTCCATTGCACAGCACAGTAGGTTCTGAGCCTTGCACTCCATAGCATAGCACAGCAAATTCTGAGCCTTGCACTCCATTGCACAGCACAGTAGATTCTGAGCCTTGCACTCCTTTGCACAGCACAGCAGATTCACGCACTGCACAGTATAGGTTGCGCGCACTGAATCGCACATATGCGTTGAGCTAAACTCGAGCCCACAAATATCAGAGCTTCTTGTGACCTCTGAACACACATGACTCCTGCTCGTGTCCTCGAGCCGCTGAAGTGTTATCCAAGAGTGAATATTGTTCCAGTGGCGATGCATTATGTTCCAACAGAAATTGTAAAAGTTTTCTTAACAGCTCGCATGTTGTGCTTTCGTCTTTCGTAAGAAATTCGTAAGAAATTCATTTTTATTCAACTTCACGGCTTGACTAACAAATTCGGTTGCACAGTCTTTTCTCGAATACAATGAATTAACCTAAAACTTCTTACATGATTCTTAAGTTCTGCGCAACCATCGAAAAGAATTTTCGTTTCATAGTACAACTTAGTAATTATTATTCATTCTAGGCACCCAAATCCTTGCAGAATATTGCGATGTTATGAATTCTGGACGCGCCACGTGCGTAGCTGCACGCGACGGCCCAGGAGACGCTCTGTGTCATGCCGTGCGCTGTTGTGAAGTCATCGCTCCTACTTAGGTGGCTAGTGTCAGTAGTCGGGACTGACATGTATGATGCAGCGCACTTTGTATGGTGATTAGTTCATCACAAATTTTAAATTATTTGTCTTCTCAATCGAAGATTGAAATAAATATCGTGGAAAAGGAATTTATTGCGACTGGAACTCTGCATGAACTTTACGAATATGCAGTCCTGCTGACTCATAATTAAAGATATTTTGAAATTTCTGATTCGTCTTTAAAGAGTATGAAAACAATCTTTGCTCGTAAATTAAGTGATGCAGCGGCATGTTTTACGAAGTTACCAAATACTTCAGAGATATATTAGTGTGACCTTCGTAAGTTTAATTAATTAAAGAGAAGAGAACCTACCACACCAGGTCATGTTGATTTTGATAGCTCTTCGTATAGTTGGCTTTTGTAGTTGTTTTCATTTTAAGTTCATACTTGTTCTCTGTACATCTTACCTAGAATAATTAATGGGTGATCAGAGTAAGTTAAACCTTAGTACGAAACTCAGTAGAATTAACGAGTTTGGGTCATAATATACCTACGTTACATACGTATGTATGTATGTACGTTTGTATGTATGTACGTATGTATGTATGTATGTACGTATGTATGTGTGCATGAGCAATACTGTCACCTGACATAGAAAAGTATGTCCTGAAATAATTATGACGTAGATTTCTACATTGATTATGTAACAAACGTAAAATATGCGTCTGTCAAAAATGCTTCCTATTTTCTTTCGGAAAGATTTTCTAATTCTAACTGTCCCCGCATGTGACTGCCGACTGCGCATAACTCCATCATCTCTTTGAGCGATCAAAAATTACCGCGTTGCACATTTCCCATAAAGTAACGTGGGGCTCTCACAGCCTCCGCGTCATCTCAGGCGTGATGATGAAATCAAACAAGAAAGTCCAACTCGGATATTCATGGTGTCACGATACTCCAATCACGGTAGGTAGGATACACTCACTGCTGTTGTACTGCATTTTCCGCTCTTTTGGGTTCCGGATTCTTCGTTGCGAAACGTGAGGGTGAAGTATTTAAGAGGTCAGGCGTAGACGGGCTTTACAATGTTACGAGGACGTTGATGGATTTTTTAATATTTCCACGACTTTTAATTAAATGGGCTTCTGAATACTTCGAGGGCGCAGACACATTTCTGAATATTGCGATGACGTATACGGATTTCTGCATATTTTGACGACTCAGATGAATTTGTACTCATAATAATTCAATCTAATTCAGCACGATGTTTACGTGGATTTCACGCCCAGCCACGCTCCCTGTCAGGGTCCAACATAAGTATTATGTACAACACCTCACTGGCTCCTGTCGTTATCATGCCTGACTCTGCGAAGCTCTGCCAGCATTTAGTTTCTACACGCGAATTTTCAAAGCCCCGTGATGTTTTTCCACGTGCTCGTGCATCACATGCTAATGTGCCACGTGCATGTTCGGTACGTACTGGTGTGCCACATAATAAATGTTGTCGCTCACTGAGAAGGTTAGCCGTCATTTATACCAATCAATCGCGTATATTTAAACTCGAGAAGTGACAAACAAAGCTCGCAGCTCTGGATATTTCGGAACTGTAAAATTCCACCATTCAGGGTTGCTGAAAATCAACACAACCAACATTCCGAGGCCTGAGTGACGGCTCGATAATATCATTTAGAGAAGCCCATAGGGAGTGATGAAGGTAGATTGGGTTAGTAAGCATATAATGGTTGCCTTGTTGCCTCCTGATTGATTTAGGCTTAGGATCACGCGATAGGATGACCTCCCTGACGAATGATCGAACATGCATGAATTCTGTTCGGAACACGCCTCCTCCCAGATAAAATTTAGTTGAGCGATTGAAGAGTTCCACTACCGGCAAAATATGAGAGGGGATATTGCACAGTCAGTCACCATAGATAGCCGTTGATGAAATGTAAAACTCTTCAGAAGTAGAGGGCACAGAGACAGCTTTCACGTCTGTGAACTCTACACGACAAATAGTTTAGGAAATTTGTACAAGTTTCTGATTTATCAACGTAAGTTTTAGCTTAAAATGGAACCATGCATTGGACTTCCCAAATGCAGAATTTCAAATCTCGTCTCGTTCCAGTTATCGTAAGTTCGTAGGCCATTGCTAATGCATATTCCAGCATAATTAAACATAATTTTGAAAGCGGGTGGGAACGGTCGAGTTTACTTTGAGTTTCAGTATACAATTCCCCCACCCTGCTGCGACTCTAAGCCTGGTAACAAAGCAACTGCAATTTCGTGAAGCTATCAGTGATCCCAGCGAAATAACTGACTCTTGCAAGAGCTGGAGTGTAATTTGGGACTATGCTGCATGTAGGAGCTGTCTGCGGTCGCATTATCATGGCGGTGAAGGAATTTTTTTACACTCGTGCTTCAAGCCAATATTCACTGTGAACATTTGTGTTTTTGACGTCCACAAAGAAGTGAAGTATCGCTCTCCCTAGCCTCTTGACGAATTGCCTCAAGAAGGCCGGCGGTGCATTCACACGGTCTGTGTAGCCGTCAGTGACCGTGTGAATGCAACAACCACAGCCACGAGATATCTCGGGATAGTTCTCTGAGTTTACTTTGAGTCTAGCGGTCACTTTGAGTTTAGCGGTGTTAATCGGCTGTGTCGTTCGAGTACGTTCTCCTTCGAACTTCAACTCGTATTATGGCCCTCATCACACCGAAAAATAGCAGTATGAACAAAACCAAGTAAATCTATCGTAATGTTGAGAGCACTATCATCTTAATACATAGATGAAAATCCAGCTTCAAAGCCTCAGCGTCGGAACCGTTCAAACTTAGCGTCGCGAAAAGGTAGTTGAGTCTTTTTTTCAAAGAAGTTCCGATACGAGCAGAAATTTTGGTATCAGATTATCTGTTCTAGCAATAGCGGTTTTCGAGAAATTTTGGCAATAGCAAGCATTGCGTGGAAGACATTACGGAGAGCATCAGGCTGGAGCACCAAGTCGGGAAAAGCAATAAGGCTGTCATCGCTGCTGAGTGGTGCGGCGGCCTGCGCCCCAGACGTCTCGAGCCGGGGTCGCTCTGAGGACGCTGGCCCTCAGAGGATGTTTGTTGCTCTCGAGTTAATGGTGACTCTGAGGATGCTCATAACTCTGGCAATGTTGGTAACTCTGAAGATACTGGAGACTCTGAGGAAGTTATTGACTCTGTGGATGTTGAAAACTCTGGGAATTTTGGTTACTCTGAAGATGCTGGAGACTCTGAGGAAGTTATTGACTTTGAGGATGTTGAAAACTCTGATGAAGTTAGTGACTCTGAGGATGTTGGTGACCGATGATGTTGGTCGCTCTGAACACGTTGGTCGCTCTGAACACGTTGGTCTTGTGCTGCTGATTGTGCTATTTTGCCAGCTGCGGACTCTGCTAATGCCGTCGAGCCCTAGGCTGTCCTTGTTATTTTGCCAAGTTTTGATGACATCACGAGCTTGGTCTCTTGGTCATTAGGAAGCGTTATTTTCGTTGGCATCACAACATGTCGGTCCTGTGTCCTCAGTCTGCTTCACCATGTGCAGGTCTCCTACGTTGCTCGTCTCCTTTCACTCACCTGATGATTATTATTCCTCTCTGCAGAAGCATATACAAGACGTGGTCGTGTTTCCTCTGGTAAATCTGGTGCTGGTGCCATGAGGCTACGTGGTGCTTCTACAGTTTAGTTAATTCACACTCTTATCATTTTTTAATCCTGCGACCATGCGAAGTTTCGTTTCCGCTGCTAAAATTTTCATGGACGGGTGTTATCCATTCATTTTGCACCTGATTGGTGCCCGTGCTGCCAGTGGTTTGTTTCTGAGGCTTAAGTATTATAACAACACTTTAAGACCAGAAATTTTTTTGATAATAAAAATGTTGTGGCTCTGAAACGAACTCATTTCATTCATAATTTATTTTTTCACGCATATAATAACTTCAAGCTGTAATGGTCATCTATAGAAGGTACCTTTAAAAACTGCTTTGTGCTTCCGTAACATGCAAAACGCCAATACAGGTGCCTCTTGATATTTTAGGCTATTGATGATCGAATTCTTAGTTGGGTTTACTGCTGAAGCCGTTTGCCTGGACATTGGTATTTTTAGTACATCCTTGGGAATAGTTCTCCTATTCTCGAGAGCGCCTGAAAAGACTCTGAGGCTCCCCAGCCGTACAGGACACGCCTCATCTTCAAAGAGATGTCTGAGAGCTGCGGACGCGACGCTGCTGTGCTCCTGCTGATTGCGCCGCACTGCACTCCGCTGGGCCGTGCCGCCGGCACCTTTACTGCCCTCTTTATGGCCATGATCTTCCTGCTTAACTGAATAGCATGACGCAACCTGTCCGTGTTGGCACCTCGTGGCTCCTTGTGGCACCTGGTTCGCACCTTGTGAAGTATCTTTCTTGCGTGCGTGGCTGAGATCGTTCGTTTGTGGCACGTCTTTATGTTTGCTCGATTGCATGAATTTGACATCTTTGTCGATATGTGCATGCTTGACTCGAGTGTATTCTGGGCGTCGGGCCGTGAAATAAACTTCTTTAATTGACTAGCTCGAGATAAAATTTAATGAGCTTTGCCATCATGCACTATGTTGCATGGTAGTATGTGTTGTACAAAAAAAATGCATATTACTGGTAACCCTATGGAGAGCATTGCCAAGAATTTAGGCTATCAAAAATAATACAGTTAAGAATTAAATTCTTCTTGTTGCATTTATAACTAAGGTGCATATGAACACAAGTGCATAAATAAGTGCAACAGCTTGCACAACATTTTGTTCATTCAATAAATAAGTTGATATCTGTGTAGGCTTAAGATTGAGTTGAAGTAATCTTTACTGCCTCGCGTTCTACAGCACCGCACACCGCACTCTGTGTATTTACTTATAATTTACTCCTGTTATATTTTGTGCTTGAATACTTGATGTACTGTTCCTGATATGTCAATGTACATCAATGGTACGAATTTTTGACCACTGACGTACATTAGGACACACTATGTGCGTTGACACTACAGACGCACGGAGTATGTGCTTTTCATCCCGTATGGTGCACACGCTTGTAGCCGCTGGCTGATGCATCCCCTCTCAACCCCCTCTTCATCTAAAGCTCAAGTATTATCAGCATGTTAAGACTTAGACTTAGCTTCCTGCCTGCATAGAATTAGCATCTAATGATTAACGGAATCCATGTCATTTAAATCGATCCGTAAGCTAGTAGGTTGGTGTTGTAATGAAACTCATATTTGAGGACATCATTGTCGCTCTTTCCCATGCATAGTGTTTAATGACTTTTTTGATGTATGGTAAACTCTATACTTGTAATATAAGTTAGAGAATTACAGTCAGCATTTTTCAATAAACTTTACCTATCGTTTTCTCAACTATCTCTGAGTAAAATACATATATCTCTTGGTGCAGTATTGATGTCCACAATCTATGCTCTATGTCAAGTTACTTTCATCAATTTAGATGCATTCTCCCATGACTTGTTTCATGTTAACTTAACTTTCGTGATGTTTTCCCTCCCATGTAAAGTTCCACACGTTGCTCCACAAGTTTTCATCACACGACCTGTCGATAAAACTTTCTTTTCAATTCATCTCTCTGTCCCATAACTCTGAACTTCTGGATCGGACCCGCCTTGCCAGTTAATCGACAGTCTGCTCTTCAATATCTGACTCGATTTTCACTGAAAGTCGTGTTATTCACTTCCACTGAGAAAAAACTCGAAGTGAGCTTAGGGGGAAAAATCTCACAATTGTGAAATTTCTGGCTCTCATTTTGTTGAAAATTTTCTTCTGAACTTTAAGTTTCTCATTTCAAATTACTAATACGTGTAAAAGTATTGTAAATGTTATTGAACTATTTTCTGTTGAAATGTTATCTACCCAACTCCGCATTCAGTGAATAAACTTTAGCAGCACAATCTTAGCTCCTGAATGACTCATTACATTAGATTGCAGGACTACGCGCGGACTTCAACTTTACGTCACAGCACGAAATTCTCATTATGGGGATCGCAAGGCTCACCCGATCCCAATCCATTAAATGACTTTTTACTGCTATTTTTGGAAATCATAAGCCCAATTTGATATGCGCATCACTTCGCGAATCATAATTTTAACTTAGATACCACTATTGTATACAAATAGCATAATTTCACATCAAATTTTCGATGCCATCAAACCCAAAAGAAGGCGCCACTAGTACCGACTACTTGTATTGCGAGAGGCAAGCTGTGACGTCAGGATAGCCCTGATAGCACGATCGACTTAGCTTAAAAGTAATAAAATTAATGACTCTTGAATAACTGATGGTAATTCAGTACTCCAAGGAAACGGTATCATTTTCATCGACGCGTCCCAAACTATGCAGTCAATCATTATTGATTCCTGGAGAAATTATTGCTTCCGGACCAAAGGATAGGGCTCAGGGTCTCGGTAGCTTTCGGTGCAAAAAGCTTTAATCGAAACGTCTCGTGATGAGTTCTCGGTAAAAATAGAGCTGAAAACTTGAGATGAAGTGCTCTAATAAGCCTTCAACACGCAATGTGTTAATTTGGTTAAAAAACACGAGACAACCACTCTGCTTGTTTCTTTAATAAACTATACAGTTGCGCTAAACTTATGCGAGTTATTGTCGTTTACCTTGCTGCTATTGATGCCTGAAATGAGTTAGGCATCGGGCTTATTTTACCTGAAATCAAATAATAATTTTCATTTCATGAGAAAGAAATTTCACAATACAGAAGTGATTTACATCAGTCATTTCACCAATTTTACTCTGTTCATGTTATTTGGTCGAACTCAATCATCTTGACGAAAGTTAAGATTCTACCGTAAAATTTTCAAGTATGACTTTTTTTCATTCCCCGCGGATGAAAATTTCCTACCATCCCGCGACGATAGGAAAATTTAAAATGAAAATTTTAACGGTGGAATTTTATCGAAAGATTTCCAATGAATCATTTTCTGATCATTTTTATTAGACCAAAGTAATCCACCTTTTCTTTATTTTTCTGAGCCCCTCTACATCACAGAGCTGTCAAGCTTACGCACGTCGCTGTACTTCAGTATCAATACGAGACATTCTTAATCTCAATGGCTATTCTTGGCGGTGGAATAAAACTGCCAATTGCAGTCCCTCACCATAATAAATTCCCATGTGATGGTCGAGAGCCACTAATCCCTCAACATCCTAATTTTGGTGCTGCCACAGGGACCATTGTCCTGTTCACTCCGTCACTCGAGTGCCATCGCTCGTTTCACGTAGTCATCTCGTTGTACATCGTGACAATCCACTCACGATGAGTGAATACAGCCTTGATAAAGTAGTTAATATATTTTAAGTGGCTTTCTCTTTCTCTTTTTCTGTCTCATTTGTTTGCTGTGAAAGATAATGATGGACTAAGCAAAAGCTATGCGACTGGGTCTTTGAGAATGGTCTTTATTTGAAGTGAAAGATTTTTATAAGTTCTTTTCTGTATGTTTCTTTCATTTTTACAAATCTTCAATCGGCTCCTAGTTCTAACCGTTGGCATTCCGTCAAGACACATACTTTTCGGAAATTAAATTGCTTATATCCTTTGAACTGTTCCGCCACAATGCTGTCTACAGCTCGAGTTAAAACGCAAATAGACGAGCAATATTTTGCCACGCATTTTCCTTACGACTGCATTCCGCTTTCAAGCAATCACTCTGAAGAACATGTATTCACTCTTCTGAATTTTGAGGTCACATTTCTAGCAGCGTTCGTTCTTCCAACGTAGCTTCGTAAAAGTTCATCCATTCGGATACTTTCATTCATCTTTATCCTCAATACGACAGAAATAATTCTTCACTGTATCTTCTTGCCCAACTTTTCCCTTACTTTCTTCATAGGCAAAGTGGGACGAGTGCGTTGAAGCGCATGAAGCGTGCTCTCTTGCTTTGAAGAGACGATCAATGCTCTCACGAGTGCTCCTGTGTGTCGAGATGCTACGTTGAACATGGCTACCCTAGTGAACTTTCATCTTCCGTTATGTTGCTGACTTTTCTGTGACCTATTCACTTATTCCACAATTTTATACAAACAGATGCTGACAGATGCAGATGTTTGTTGTCAGTAGACATAGCTTAGATATAGATCGTTTTTTGAGACTGCTTATAAATGTGAGAATTTTTTTAAATGACTTACTTCACTACTTTTCCATCCTAATTTTTGAGTTTAGTGTAGTTATTTGTGCATTGTATGATTTATGTAACTTGAACTCCTACTCTCCTCACTCATAAATATTACCCTCCCTTCTGTTTATTGCTCTCTGTATCTATGACCGACTCATCCCCTTTGTTAGCCTTGTATTCCGTTGCCTCTCGTTCATCCACACTCCCCTGCATCGCCTCCGCCAGCCCTCAACCCAATTTGGCACAAATAACAATCCACAGAAAGCCCGTATGGCTCGGACAAGATTTAAAATGATAGTTCAAAAATTATTTGAAACCCTAATTTTCAGTTGACACACTCTACACTGCCTTTCATAACTCCATAACAAGGGAGGTTCAATTGCTCAATCACAAGCCTTTAACCAGCAACCCTAATTTCTAGTTCTTATCTCTTTCCCCTATCAGTTTACTATTCGTTTCACAAGATAACCTAGTATTAAATCGCACGTATTTCATTGAATCGTATTTCGTAATTCAATTATCCTCTGCCCCATGGTGTCCTGTTCTCTCATCCTGAAGTGTAAAATCCTTCCATATCTTTAACATCGATTGTATTTGTTTCCCTTCATGTTCCTCACCTTTGATTTATCAGCTGAACTGCTAGCCGCTCCACTAACAGGGAGACCTTTACTCGAGCAGTGGGTAACGACGACTCGCGGGAGAGGCCAAAATGGCTCAACAAGATGTACACTGGCATCGAAAGTTTTGTGACCAACGCCCACGACCCGTGGCTCAGCGAAGCCGACAGAGATCCTCTCGCCTGCCAGGAGTGTTGTACGTGTTTTGCTACGGGCAAAGTGCCCGCACCAAAAGCCATAAGTGCCACTCGCAAGTCCAATGCCCCCAACTCCCTGGAGCCTGGCGCCGCCCTCGTCACTTCCAGCTACGGCACCACCACCGGAAACTGCATCTCGAGGCACTTTAACAACGAGGTACTGTGCGGGCTGGGCTTGTGAACTTAGCGGTGAGCGTAAGCCGGTGCCTCTGAGTGTGGGACTAAATTACGGATGCTTATGATATTTATACCTTTTTTAAGCGTCATACTCATGTGGTCGCAGTTATATTTGGTTCTTGGTTGGGTGAGTCAAGGTAAAGGACCGAGGTATTACGGCCACGGAGGGACTTGTTGCTAGAGTGACCAGAGGCCGTGCTGTAAGCACGACAGTTCTGATTTAGAGTACTCGGTTCAACGTCCTGTGCCGCCGTGGGTATATTTTGAAGGTAATTTTCAACTTTTAATACCACAACTTCTCGTTAAACATGTGCAATTTGTGTTGAATGTAAAGGTCAGTCAATTGAAAAAAATAATCATTTTTGGGACTTTAGAAATTGCCCCTTTCTTGTTGCGCTGCATTCACAAGTACAAATAAAGCTCCCACATCATCCCATCCATATCACACAGCTCCTACATTGCATAAATATCTTATGACTACTTTCTGAGTGTAGACAGCTGTAATAATGAAACCAAAATTTTCATTTACCTTCGTTTCAGTTCAATTTGTAAGTATTTACTGCTAATTTTTCAACAAATGGTGGGAGGTCCAGTTCAAGCAACAGCGACATGAGTTTTAACAGTTTTCATTTACATATTATTGAACTTCTGAAAGTATTTGTATGTTGCACAGTCTTTGATTTAAAAAAAGTAATTCATTCAAACCTATTTGTACTTTTTGTATCGAGGCTCAGATCTTGTGAACCATGAATGCCCAAGCTCTAACTCATCTTACACCATGATCTCTGTCTCAAGTTTAGTACCCGACTTTTTTCTGGATGTTTGAGCAGTTATTTAGAACTGTTTTGAACGTGATTCTTTTACGGAATTAACATAGTCCAACGTCTAAAAACCTCGACTTACCGACTACTCTAACCCTGTTTTTGTTGGGCTTATTACTTATACTCTCAGGCATATACTTATACTTACTTTGACCTGTTTTCCTTGGTGTGTGAGTTCTATATCACGGGTTTTCACAGTTCCGCCGGTTGAGCTTATATGACTACTGTTTCGAACTCCAGTTTTATTATATACAATCATGGAAAGTTAATATTTATTCATCTATTTATGCCGCCACCCCTCGTGGACATGGCTGGGCCGAACAAAATAATTCGATTAGCATTTCCTGAGAAAGTAAAGTCGCATGATGCGCTCACTTCCAGCACGTCAGCGTAAGTGAAAGATAGACCACGACGGCGAGATAAGTCTCTGGGAAACCTCGTGTTGCTGTTAAGTAAAGGAAAGCGCCGTGATTCACGGAGACCGAATGATAGTCACTAGTCAATCTGAAATCTGGTGCGATTTGCAACATTCGTGACTCATGGCGATGCAAGGCTAACAATTTTTGGATGACTGCCGATGGGCATAAAAAATTCTCATGAATTTGAGCTTACAGGAAGTTATGGATCGGAAAATACTCCTTTCACCGTTCGTGCATCAGGACTCAGCATTTGTATCTTGGTTCAGGAGTGTTTATTTTGTACAGTACTGTATTTGTAAGCTAATTATTTTATAGCGTACTGTTTGGATGCTCTCCCATTTTCATTAACATATACGAAGAGCACATTTTTGTGGAATTTTTTGACTTCACATTTCCATTAGGCATGAAAGCGGTACTTTCTCATTAGGTTTCTTGGTGGACCATTTCTGTCACGTTTCTTGGCAGAGCGCTGTTGCCTGTTTTTTTGGCACGCATTTTGTCAGGTTTCTAGGAAGTTTATTTTACCTGGTTTCTCGGGGATTGGTTTTCATCCGTTTTTTGGCAGCACTTTTTTGTCAGGGTTCTTTGGCAGCCCATTTTGTCGAGAACCTTGGCAGCGCGTTTCTGTCAGGTTTTTTGCCGCCCATTTTGTCGGATGTCTTGGCAGCGCGTTGCTGTCAGGTTTTTTTTGCAGCCCATTTAGTGGGATGCCTTGGCAGCGGGTTTTTAGAGTTGAGTTTCTCAGCCCGGCGCGGATGCGGAAAAGCGCCGTAACTCTCTAATTCGATTCCGGCGGCGCTCGCGAGGAATAAACATGGAGGGAGGAGCGCTGCCCCGCAATATCAAGTGAGATTTAGACAACTTGCGATTTGATTCACAGGATTCAAAGTGTTAAAGGCACTCACGCTGCGCTTGGTTTTAAAGGCCTTACTGCATCCCTTGGATTTCCTCTACAAAGTATACCTCACATTTAATATTCGATATAAATCTTCTTTTTCAGCATCAAAAAGCCCTGAGCAATTTCTAATCATCATCCAATGGAGTTGAATGCTCTTATTTCCTTATTTCCCGCGTTTGTATTTTCAGATACGCTAATAATTTTCAACACTGTTGTATATAATAGATCGTAATCAATTTAAATTTTTGATAACCGATTATATATAAGAGACAATATAACAATATTTGAGTAGGAGATAGTTGATGCGTAATTATTTACACAAGACAAAAATTCCTCTGGCAATTGGTAGGAGACATTTTGTGGGGGTTGGCATTTTTAGATTTTTACCGTTCTGACCGCCATACATCCAAAACCACAAGCATTTTTGGCATTATGTTTTTGTATTAATATGGAAATAGAATTATTTAAAATAATATGAATCCAAATGCTTAGGAAAATTATTAAATAAATGTTTCATTTCCTTATCACATCTTTCAAAGTTGAATGGGAAAGAGAAATGTGCACAAGCGGCCAAAAGACAGCCATACTTTACCGTCGGACGCGCGGCCACTCACTCCATCCCTGACACGCGCGGCCACTCACTCCATCCCTGACACTCGCGGCCCCTCACTCCATCCCTGACAACCCTGACACTCGCGGCCGAGCTCGCCCACATCCCAAATTGGAAACAAATTCGGAGAACGTTGGATCTTTGGAGCGCTGGGTACTGCAAATGGCGGACTTGATGAGGAGCGTGCATGGGGCACTCGGGGAAGACACTTTACAGGGGAAGAGAACTTAGTAATGGATGAACGTTGGAGACGGGAAAAGCGTTGGAACCTACTTTATAAGTTCTGAATTTGAGTGAGCTTCTCATATAAGAAATGGGTTGTCATTTCTCTCGCTAACAAGGTCTGCATGTTATCGTATAGAGGGGGCGTTATCTTTGAATAGCACGACTCATCTCTCATATTGACCTTTTATACATAATTCTCTGCATCCGCATTTTGAAAAGCCTTTGATAAAAAATGAGAATAATGACTTATTTAACCAATGGAGATAACTCGAGACTCTCCAAAGCTCAAACAAAGATCATTGTAACTTGGAAGACTGGTCTATGTGCTGAATGTAGTTTGTTTACAGGTGTATTTTTAACTCTTACTTCATAACTCTAACCCGAAGGCGGAATTATATCAAAAGTGAATTATACACAACGCACGAGGCTCACAGTATTTCATATGACTGTTTTCACTGATTTTTTTTCAACTCACTGCTGAATTCTGCTCGTGGAGTTTCTCCAGTTGCTCTCAAGTAGATCATTTTCATCTGTTTTTAGGCGGCGCTTTTCCCACTGTACCGAGCTTTACATAATTTTTGAAACATTGCGTAATAGTTATTACAACTATCTAAAACGTTGCCTCGTTAAGCAAGTTGAACTTTTTTGTGCTTGTTTATATTAACTATGATATCGAAATCAAAAATCCAGTCGAACAGTCATATTTAATTTCCGTAATCATGTAAATTCTCGTTCATTTGGACAAATTATATTTAACCGAGCCATTGAAGACTGAAACATTTGCTAATTCGACTGACAATGGGAAATGAACACGGTCCAGTCTATCGGAGCTGACCTGGACACTGCAGTCAGTATAGCGTACACCCTGAGCCACAGCTGGAAGATAAAACGGTTATGAGAGAGCTGATCAGAAAGGTCACGGAGAAACGTTTTCATGCGACGGCGCATTTAACAGACATGCAGTATCCTTGCTACCAGTATTGTTAGTGGGCAATCTTATCTTTGAGCAGGGGGTTATCTAATTGCCTGTAATTTGAGCTCCGGGTCGGTGTTCCTCGTGCATTATCTGATCTAAATCACTAACTCCAGACCAAAGTGGGCTCACTTTCACGGACGATTTGGGCACTTTTAAAGTCCAACTTTAGCCCAAATGACTTGTTTGTTACAGGCGGCGACCACGCTTCGTCGCGAGCTCTAACTCGACTTAAATAATTACTCCAATCGTCGAAAAATTGCTTGGTAATGAAAAGCAGCTTCCTTGGGTTTTGGCTGCACAGCTGGCTGTACTTCCGTCACTTATTAGTTAAATACAGCGAGACGCAAGAAACTTAATTTTTCATGAATTTTTCTTCTGGAATATTTTTGCTATCAAAGCGTGTTTTCTTGTAGTCTGTGTTTATTACCACGAGCTCTCCACAAAATTTACCTTCAGACAAGCGAATTTTAAAAGAAAATATTGCTACGGATATTGCATACATTGTAAAAACTGCTTCAAAAGAGCTGAACACGGAGTAAACGTTTTTTAATTTTGTGTTGTTTCCTACACATAGTTCCAACCACCGTTCGTGTGTAACGAAGTATTTTGTTGATGCTTCATTTTATTATTATATTTATGCAGTATCAATTTCATTTTTATTTCAGAACATTTTATGGTACATGATGTCCTAAAACGGTTTTAAATAATCTTTATTGGTAAAAAACCTTGACGGAATATTTTCAATCAAATATTTACAATATTCTGGTCAGTAATATACAAACATTATAGGCCTATCATTCAATGATTCCAGAATCAATCAATGTGACTATCTGTGTTAAGAATTAAAGCATTAAATTTCGGCATCGTTTGTGAACCATAGCCGTGTTTGTTAAAGTATAACCCGTTCTTTTCGAAATTTTACTGCTAGAGTAAAGTGCTGTTTAAGTCGTGAATCAGTTTTAAAGTTCACCGTGGAGCCTCCAACAGGATTCAGCACCATCACTTGGTTTCAAAGTAACACAACTACAGAAGTACATAAACAAAATTCCGTCGTTCGTTGGCATGATTGAATGACCCGCAAGAAGTCCAAACAACAACTTTAGGGTTTTCGACTTAGTTCGTTTGGGAGAATAATGTTTCAAGCAAACGTCACACATTACTCGATCCTTTGAAACAATTCCGAGTATTTTTCACTGAGTATTTTATACGTATCCTCATTAATGATCAATGAACTCAAAGGTCCAAAACTTCTACACTTGAATTGATTTTTTAGTGTAATATAAATAAATTTAAAATGCATATACAACAAACAAAAAACTAATACGCCCGTAATAGCTGTTTGAATTGCCTGGTCTACCCACACCACGAAAAATTCCCAAATTGGTATGAAGAATAAAATTATATTTTCCCATGCTTTGCAGGCACTTCAACAGTTGGCTACCTCTCAAAAATTTGCACTAAACTACGTGACGATTTTAAAGGTGTATTTCCCGGTAGCTAATTAGGGAAAAACCCTGCAAGCTCGAAAATTGGGCATCACCCTTTGCGCTCTACTGCAAAATGCGGTGGCATTTACCGGCCCAAAGCTGAAGCTCGAAGTTCTCTCCGGCGTATCGGACGTCCAATGTCTTGTTAGAGACTCGTGTCCGTCCCAAACGCAATAAACGTCTCAAAGTTGCCTTGCCCTGTAGTGCCAAAAGCGGCCGCGTGCTAAAATGCGTTTCGCTTAAAATTTTGCACGTTCTTGGGCGCCAAATTTAGCGTAACGGTGCGTAATAAATTTACGGTAGAGCATCCTGAATTGTCTCGTTTGCTGATTTTTCAAGCGCCTTTTACTCAAAAAGCTACTCGTAAACATCGCTTCTGTTCAGAACTGAATTTGGCCAGAGAAGCGAACGGTTTTGATCGAATTTCGATCCCGCTGGATGTGGGACATGAACGTGAAGTATGACCACCATGTCTTTCGAAAGTTAAATATGAGCCCACATTTTTGTCATTTTGCCATTATTACAAATATTTTTTCCTTGTTCACAGCATTTAGCATTCCTACATTAATTGAGTACTAGTATGCAGTTGATGCTCTGACCAACGGACCAAAGCTTGGAGGAGGAGCTAGATAATTCTGTACCGATAGGCAACATCGCACGATGGTTTAAAAAAACGTTAAGCACTAACGAGCCCCAAAATGTAAATTTGCCGGTTATCTTTAGCATCGCTCTCTGAAGTCGACTAAGTTGGGCATATTCAGGTACCCCAATTCTTCTGAAGTCCTTCGTACGAGGTCCGTCGATGAAAGCGTCAACTGGACAAAAAAGTAAGTACACGTTACAACCCAGCTGTCTGCACTATTGGAAGTTATGTAGAGCATTTGATATTCATAAGGTCCGTTCTTAGAAAAGCCTTCAGACTTTACAGTTAAAAGTCTGTTCAACCCTAACAAGAATTCTTCATCTTTGTCTGAGGACTCTAGTTTGCTTATAATTCGCCTTTATGGCATGTTTTACATCGAACATTAATGGGAAAAATATGGCTGGCTAAAGCATGAAAATATGATTAAATCATCTGATTTTTCTGGAACTTATTTCTCTCCTAAGCGTCGCCATTTCTGAGGGCGCTGCCGACTTGTCATGAGCTGAGTTGTACAACAGCACGGACTTCTACAGTTAAATTTTTACGTCATTTCTTCAGAAAATCGCCTACATAAACTCAATGCTTTTGAGGCCTCTTGACTGACCAACGAGTTTCTAAGTCAATATTAAGACACAGTGATTATTGTCACACATTTTCGGTCATTGCCTTTCTTCGGTCTTGTCAGTTTTACGTAAATAGGAAACATGTTTTTCGAAATTTAAACTGATAGAGAAGTTGAGTTTCCACAATATTTTAACTCTGTCTTTTCTCCTGGAAAAGCAAAATTTTCATACTAGAAATGGTTCATTGTGCTGGAAGTCGCCCCCGAATAATATGTATTACAGGACAACTTCTGCTGAAAGCGCGAGTATTTGTATGCCTTCATTCACATTTCAAGCTGAGACTCCACCGTGCAGCTTATTTGAAAAATTTTGCGGATAGATATCAAAGCTGGAATTGAATCGAGCCAGAAAATATCTCAAGGGAACCGAAGCGAGGAAAGAACGGTGTCGCTTATCCTTGATTTCGGCTCTAACGCATGAAAGGATCTCGTCCCGAGCTGGGGTGCCCCCTGCAGTGCTGGGATCCAGGCCGTCAAAAGATTATTTCTCATCAGTCCTTCATATCGCTTAGCCAAATATATATATATATATATATATATATAAGCCTGATAGCCCGAAACCGTGAAATCGAAAAAGGTCGCAGAGCGTGTAGGCTTAACGTGGGGGTGCGCGGGGTACAGTGTATGGTCATGGTATGGACTACGTATTTTCTTTAAGTATTCTAAACGAAAATTTCTGTTCGTCAGTTTGTTGTAAATTTGGGATTACAAATTGGGCATCTAACTTTTCTTCGAAGTAAAATTAAAGTACATTGATAACATTATTCTTATCTATATATAAAATCTCAGGATTTTCTTTGAAAATACACTTGAAATTTATAAAAGAAAATTACTTCGATGTTAACAATTTTAATTTATATTTAAATAAGTATTACGCTTAACTACACGTAGTTTCTGCGCATAATTATCCAATAATAAATAATTTTACACAATCGCTCTAGGTAGGTCAATGAACGAAAAGAAATTTGGTACAATTCCCGTGCTTCTCGGGCAGCATTCGTAGAGATCTGTATAGCAATTGCAGGGACGGAATATAGTAACGCTCTTGCCTGTGTGATAGGACTTGAGATGTCAGAGTATGCATGAGAAAGCGGAGCGTAGATGTTGTAGGGAACGCTAACTCAATTATTCACCACTGTCTGACTTGCTCCAACTCCCGCATGAAGAGGAAATTAGTCACGACTGAGTGAACAACAACCGCAACAACATGTCGCCCCAACGGAAGATGTCCTCGATGTGATTCGTACCAGCGAATATCGCCAGCAGCGTTTAGGGCGTATCGTCCCTGGGGACTCCAAAGTAGGGCTCACGACCGTGTTTATGTGCATTTATTTTCGAATGCTGGTATATTATGCAGAATTCCTAATAAAAAGAACGTAGATGGCCTCCGGTATTATAGAATAATTGGAATTGATCTATACCAGCAGGGAAATGAAAAACTATGAAAACGTGCCCAATGATTTCGTATCTATGCTCATCATTTACGATACGAGCTTTGCCTTCCAATCCAAAGTATTATTACAAATGAGTGGTTAACTGCCAAATCGTTCGGAAAGAACGGCATAATCAGATCGTCAGGAATCATAGATTAGAGTTGTCTCTGACACGTTAGAAGATAGAAAGGGGCTTGGAATCATACAAAATGTGAAATTGAAAATATTTTAAAAATGATGTTTAAGTGATATCAGAATCTTTGTAATTAATGCATTTTGTTTCTCATTCCAGTACTTAGGCACTGATAGAACATCTGTTAAAAATCATAAAAGAATAAATGCTATGAAGTTTGGGTTGCTGTGAAGTAACCGAACTGAAAGTCTTAAAATAAGACACTCTATATTGTATTTTCTAGGAAGACCGCCAAAACAGGAAGACAATATCGTTCAAATAAAATGGTACATTTGGAACCAATTTGATTTGAAAGCAAATAGCTCAACTGCTTGAAGTATTGAAGAAAAACATCACTCAAGAAATTAACATACACAGAAGTAAGACCAAAGCAAAACCACAGTGTCTCTTAAGAAAGAAGAATCCTGAAAGAGGAATTCAGCCTTGAAATTGCAATTCAAAAGAAATTACGTGGGTGCCATTTTCTAGTGACTTCATTGAGAGAGCGTGCTCCGGTTGACCAAAAGTTGAAATCCCAATATCGGAACTAACGAGTACAAGGAAGACAAAAGAGCTGAACCGCGATGAGGCCTCGCACGGGAGTGCCCCGTAGAGTGCGTCGCAACGTCGGGATGATGAAGTGATGTGAAGGAAAAGAACAAGGGGGAAGGAATGAGCTCAACTTATAGAGATTTTAGCGATAGTTTTCTTGCATATTTTTTTGTTCGTTGTTGAGTTGCCGAAAAGGAGAGCGAAGTCTCCAAAGCGAGTTCGGAAACTCCGTTAATGACGTTTCGGCACTCAATTACTTAGAAATCAATGATAAATTAGGTCTCCGCATTAATTTATTTCAAAAAATATATGACAAATTATTTAAGTCACGAGCTGATGACTGAGAACAATTTTATATAAAAACTAGTTAACATAAACAAAATAGAAAACGATGTTTGAACTAAGTATGATACGTTAATTCCATGAGATGACTCACAAATATGCGGATCTTTTATTACTCAAAAACATTCACGATGATTGTTACACCTTAAAAGGAGTCAGTTTTAAAACCGATATTTTACTCCATTGCTTGAAAAACTTCAAATGCAGTTTACTATTCGATCTCTTCAATCAATGAAAATTTTGGTTGATAGACGCATCTGATACGCAATGGTAAAAAGATATTTGTATTGAAAAACGTTCCTTAAGTACGTGAAGTCGAGGGGATTATCAAACTTAAGAATTTAATGATTCGGATTTCAGGAAGTCAAGCAACGCCATGAAAAGATTTGCTTGCGTACATTTTTTAGCCATTCATAATACATCTAATATCCAAGTATGAATTACTTTTTGAAGTAAAAGTCATTGCTTGTGACAATTTGAGGATCTGATTTCTGACAAAGTGGGAAATTGAGCTACGCAAGGAGCGATCGATTCGCCATGTGACTCGTGCACTCCAGCGGTATGTTCCATTGGAAACTCTTCACTTTATTTCAGAACGCGACCGGTCTGCCTCTATGAAGCAGTAGCCGATAATTCGAGGTCTTTCAGAGCTCGACCAATTGCTTCACTGTCAGCACAATTTACCGGGTAGAAATTCGACAGTTAAGGTGGCATCCATCACAACTCAGTAAAGTTTACACAGTAAAAACTTTACATGTAAGGTGGTATCCATCACAACTCAATAAACTTTACACAGTAAAAACTTTACATGTGAGGTGGCATCCATCACAACTCAAGAAACTCTACAGAGTAGAGACTTAACATGCGAGGTGGCGTTCCTTATATCTCAGTAAACTGCGCAGGGTGAAAACTTAACATGCAAGGCAGCGTTCATGAAAATCCAATAAACGTTACGAGATAAAAATCTTAACATGCCGGGTAAAATTCCTGAAAACTATAAATTTCAGCGCATGTTTAAAAATAAAGTTATAAAGTTTTAAAATTTATTGTTTAAAGCATCGTGTTGTGCTGCCCCCTTTATTCTCAAGCGTAGAGCACCAACACGATCTGAAATATAAAATAAGACAAAATTATTCCCTTACTGTAGAAATGAGTTATTTTGTGGTACTGGATGCTTGAGGCACAGTCTTTACTAGATTGCATGCGGAGAGTGTTAACCTGAACTGTGTGTCCCGCTCTCTCCGCCCTTCGAACTTGAAAATATAAATTTCGTTTTTCCAACAACGTTGGGGTAACAAGTAATCCTGAGGGAAACTATTTTTACTTTGTGACCAGCGGCAGCAATGACCTTAATCTTGTTTTGCTGGAAAGCAACTCTCCAGATGCTATTTACATGGTTCCATTAGCCGATTGCAGCCGATGCTTCACGTACGCTGGCACTTACCATTCGCAGCACCACTATGACGTGCGGTAGTATCCTAAGGAACAACATTGCTCGTCATTCTTTACTTACTCCTCGAAGAATATTTTCACAACTGAAATTTCCACATTCATAGATTGATCGCTCCTTGCGTAGCTCAAGTTCCTAATTAATCAGTTCCTGAACTCGTTGCATACTCGCTGTAATTTCTATCGTTGAAAGAATAACTGTATTCACTTAATCCTACATTTTTCTATTTGCTGTGCACAAACCGCCCTGACATGATCAACATTTTTGACGTGGGAATGCAACTAAGCGTTCAGACAAAGGAACTGAAGTCTCAAGAGCACCGGCCACGTGCTCTTGCTATTTAGCATCGCTTTCTGTTTCGGCAGCGCCTACGTCACTGGACAAACGATAGCATATCGTAAACAAGCCCACTCGAAGCTAGTAATGATCAGGAAGGAATTTAAAATTAGCCAATCGGTGGCGGCGAAGCGGTCCTGGCCTCAGCAAACTGTTGCTCACGCGAGAGTGGATTTATTGACCACGAGTTTAGGGCCGTGCAGATTAGGCGGAGTCATTAAAGAGGGCCGCTCGCCCTACGACGCTCATTACGCTGCCTGCCAACCAACACCCCCCGCTGATGCGAGCGCTTGCTTCGTATTCTCCGCAGCGGGGACGAGCTCAAACGTTTACGAATTTGCCTACTTCGTGCGAGTAAATTTGTCGATTTTGAAACGAGAAAAAGTTTGGATCGAGTTTAGTTGCCCTTTCCTGACCACGCTCGGTACAAGCAGACCATTTCTGAGTGTGCTCAGACATCTCTACCGAATTAAATTGGCTCAAAATTGTGCGTTTCAGTAGAAAATCTGCCGAGAAAGGTGTAAAGGTGCAACATAGGCTGAACTCTTGCTTGCACAACAGTGTGTAACGTCATCGTTCTTGAAAAAAAAAATTCTAGCCCTGTCATTTTTGAATAATCGCGTCTGTTCTTTGCTGGTTTTTTTATGTATTGTCATTGTCATGTTCCATCAACTTCATTCGTCGAAATTTTTTCATTAATCTCACAAAATTGGTAGTTCATTGGTAAATTATACGGCCATATCTTCTGTAACGTACATTGCCCAGAAAAACCATATATATGTACTGGCATGCTGAATTTGAAGATAAGCTCTTCTATGACTACACCAGTTTTCGCACGATTGTTATTTAGATTGAAAAAAATTGTGTTATTTTAACTAGAACGGAGTGTGGGTTAAAAATATACATAAAGGTTTTTTACTACAGACATCGAAACGCATTTCACTGAACAAAAACGAGCTGTTAAACTTCAAAAAAGTTCGCCCCATTTCCCCCCCCCCTCTTTTCCTGACAATACCGGTATGCATATCGAGATCAAACGAGATGACATTTCTAAATGCTGTCTCACGTCTTTCTCGCAGGCTTATCCATCATTTTAAGGTATTGACGAGCACTTGGTCACTCAGCAGCCGATGCCTGCTAGAAGAACCCTTGCTAACTTGGACACAATCGATAGAAAAAATCCATCTCTATGTCGTAAGTAAACTTTACAGCTGAAGGTTTGGTCCGAATTGCAGTGCTAGTATTTATGGGGAGAAAAATTAGCTCTTCTAACCGTTGAGGGGCTTCCAAATAGCACCTGTTGAGTTATAATACAATTATGTACATACAGAATACCCAACTTAAGTCTGGAAATGTACAGCATTCAAAATCTAGTGATCAACTAGAGCACTTTAACTGGGAACTTAAGTGTATCTGATACGAACTTCCTATAACTTGATGGCGTACCGCGTTTCTTATCAAATATTCATGTATATATTTAGAAGCTTTTAAGTGCGTTTAATTTTAATTACACATATGATAACATGAACTTATTTGAAATAATGTTCTAACAGTGAAATAAACTGCTATGCCTATTTCATTCCACTTCATGAAAATATCAGGACTTGGAAACACCTGCTAGTCATGCCCGCGTGAGCGTGCGTGTGTTGGAAGAATTTATCTATATTTACTACCTATGTGACCCTAACACTGTCTGTAATGGGGCGCGTATCAGCAGCAAGGTCTAGGCAATAGCCAAAACGTGCTCTGGAGCAGGCTGCGATGGTTTCCACTTGTGAGACTACGCTTACATTAAACAGCACATTTTGGTTTCAAAACAATACGTGAAGTTTTTAAACATGGTTGATTCCATGCACTAGATAGAATAACGAATTTGGAACGAGACTATCCACTCTTAAATGGATAAATTGTTCTGATTTCGTTAGAGGTAAAGTAATTAGCAGTTACCATGCACTACGATTGTATTTTTCTAGTTTGGAAATAGTTTACTTAAAATCCATTTGCTGAAGTTGCGTGTACACTCCACTATTCAACAGACGGCCTCCCCAGATGCACTTCAAACACCACAAATAAGGGACGAGCTGGTGAAATTGCTCTGAAAAAATTGTTCAGGGATTCTCATTACCCATCGGAAAGTCTCGAATGATATAGCCGAGGCAATTTAGAAGTTTTTCAAGAAGAAGAAGAAGTACACAGGCTCTATTGGTTCTGTTCGGTTTTCCTGTAATCTAGTGTAGGTATATATTTTTCCCCTCATGATAAGGTTTTCCTTTCTTGAATAAATTGTCATCAATTTTAATTTAAAAAACACTCGAATTTCGACCTTCATCTTTGTTACTTACCTCACTCATATTGAAATATCAACAGAAATGAGACCTGCGAGGGAAATTATCAATCTCTCCAAAATAATCGTGAAGGAACGCTCAAAAGAACAGTGAATATGGTCAACATAATAACAAACAATCATGCGGCAATGCCACCCTTAGAAGTTAGTCTCGACAATGAAGACATGCACGACCCGCTGCAAATACGCAATAATTTGAGTAATGTGTGAAGTACACGGCCCGATGCGGTGATGGACATAGCGAGTAACCCGATCGTTGGCCTCGCAAGAGCCGCCTATACATATGCTCTCTCACTTGAAATGGTTTTGGTTCTCATTATTTCGAGAGCCCGACTGCCTGCCCGTGGCTTCAGCATAAGCAGGTCAATAGCCCCAATGTCGGTTCGCGCAGAGGCTCATGAATTTATGTCTGTGCTTTGCTAAGTCGAGCATCACTATGGCTTTTTACAGGCCAGAGTGCAGTACAAGAGAGCGAGTGTAGTATAACTTTGTATGGACTGATTGCTCTTCATTTAGCTTGATCGAAACCATTAGAAACGTTTACCTGAAGCAGAAAAGGTAACAATTTAACTTTCATAGTTATAAATTAACTATTTCATAATAAAACGAGGCTTTCTGTATGAAACGATAGAGAGTTCAACTCAAGTGGTGAACTTAAATTTAAATACGGGATTTATTTCCAAATAATTTTCATACTGGAAAAAATTATGATAAGAGAGGACTAACAAAGGGGGGTTTCATTTACGTATCGTGAATGGGGAATGAGACGAGATTAAATTCATGAAATCTGCTGCGTCGCTTACATTAATTATGATAGTCATCACAGTAGTAGAGAGGCTAATATAAAGTTTCACGGACTTACGGTGTTTAAATAACTGAAGAAGGACTAATGCACTCGACTGTGTGGTCATGCCCCCCCCCATCCCCGAACCTAATGCAGCCTCGAGTGGGTGTTGTGTTCAACACAAACGTGAGGAAGCTGCCCCCTTACTGCATGGTATACCTGAGTGCGATGTTCTTGAACATCCATCCACCTTCTTGCACATCCATCCACCTTCTTGCACTTCCATCCACCTTCTTACACATCCATCCACCTTTTTGCACTTCCATCCACCTTCTTGCACTTCCATCCACCTTCTTGCACTTCCATCCACCTTCTTGCACTTCCGTCCACCTTCTTGCACTTCCATCCACCTTCTTGCACTTCCATCCACCTTCTTGCACATACATCCACCTTCTTACACTCCCTCTTGCACACAGCCCGTATAGTCTGGAACCCCAAGGCCATTTTTAGCTGCCCCCTTCCCCTATCCAGTAGCAGACGGGACGATTCGCGAAAAATTTCCACGGAATGCAACTGAAATGAAATTGTACCCTGCTGTAAATTACTTCTCCCACCCATTAACGCGTAAGGTAATTTTGCGACACGATTACAGCTAATTTCGTACGAGAAACTAAATACATGCACATTTGAAGTGAGACTGCACTCCCTTAGTAAAAAAACACTAGCAGCAGCTTTTTGATCAAATCCAATTTTTCCCCGGTGATTCTTCTCCAGGGGCTCCATGGCGTACTGCTAGCGTGATGGCCTCGTAACCGAGAGGACCTGGGTTCAAATCTCGGCTCAGTCGAGTCGAGGCATTTTCACGTAAGCAGGAAGTATTTCCCTTTGAAAAGGACGTTTCAACCACACAGTACTCACATCCCTCACCACGCCAGTAGTTGTAAGGCATTAAAAAGCCCAACGGTGAAACGTGTTGGAATTAATGAAGGTTCTTTTTCGGGTTAGCTTGTTTGAAGCAGACTGAGGGTTTGAAATGATGAATGAAATAACTCTCTCGGTGTGTATTTGTACGCGCCTTGACTTTAAGATTTGAGTAGCGACAAGAGTGTCGAATATTACCGAGAGGTGTAGGGACGTCCTGCCACTGCCTGAGCTCAAATCTGTCTCCTGTAGCCAAATGATCCTGGAGCTTCAGGGGCTCTATGGCGTACTGCTAGCGCGATGGCCTCGTAACCGAGAGGACCAGGGCTCAAATCCAGCCCTTATTTGGTAGCTGGAGGATACTACGCTTGGTATGAAAAAAATTGATTTATTTTTCAGGTAGTCAAACTTTTTCTATTCAGCGCATATATGATTGGTATAGGATAGAAGTACTTCCGTATATTTTTGTATTTTTAGAGAACGTACAAGTGTACCGGTGAACGACGTTATAGAAGGATATTGAAATTCAGAATATCTGTGTTGGAGTTCTGGCGTTCAATGCAGATGAAATCAGTAAACATGACAAATTAAGTTCGCAAAACGAAATGTTTTTTTTGCTTACTGTACATTACTCAGAAGTTATAGCTATAGCCGATACTTAAATCCGTGCCATGTTGTCGCATTTCATCTAACTCAACTGCAAACCTGTTAGTATCGTCCCTGCTCCGAGCTCATGAATGAAATTCTGATAGCAGCAAACGCCATTAATTTTAGAGAACAGCGATCGACTGCAGCAGAGTTGACGCCCTCCAGGGCCGATCTAATTGACGCAGTTGCCCCGCCTCTCCTGAGCGTCCAAACGTTCCGTCGCTAGCACGCTGGCCATTACAAAGCCATTTGTTCTCATTGAAATTCTAACTATTTAAGATGAAAAAATGCTTCGCATCTTTTGCTGATGGAAACAGTCAAAATGTGTGATTTAAAATGCGACGTATGATCAGAAATGTTTGCTTTCGATCGGATCTTTGTTGATTCTGAGTATTTTTAATTTTTAAGAATGAACGGTTGTAAAGAGAACTTGTGTCGTTTTAACTCTAGTTATTCGTGCATCAACGTTAGTGTTACGTCGATATGTTCATGGAATTAGTAGATACCATGTTATACCTTCACGAGCCGGAATCGCTGGTGTAAAAACTACACATTCACAATTTAAACTGAGAAAATATAATGCACCAATTTAATTCGTACATCGTTTATTCTGAAGTTTACCTAAATTGAAGTCCTATTTTTACGACCCCGTTTTTATTTTATTATGGTTTATTCAACCAAGGCAGAGAGATGAACCAACGAACATTAAAAAAAAGAGACGCGTATTTGAAGTCACTAAATCTCTTTGGCAATAATTTGAATCTCATTGACACGTTAATTTATGTGTGGAAAAATGGAAGATGTCTTGTAGACCCAGTATCACATACTTCTAAGCTAGTAAACACGCCTCGCAACAAATGGCGGGAAAAATGACGTTAAATTCTTAAGATGCCCTCTCATTTCCTGTAACTCTGGCATGAAATAATGCTATTTTCAGTATCACTGATACGGACCAGCTTATCTGACAGTCTCGCTGTTGGTTTAAGAATACGGACCCGGGAATTTTCCCCTATCTAAATCCTTAAGAGCATCATAGAGACGGACAGACGGACGGCCAGGCAAGCAACACTGTGCTGCTATTATACATATAGTGCGATTAGATGAATGAGTGACGGTGGTCGAGCAGGTCGAGCACTCCAGGTTCAGTTGGCAACAACATGGTACCAAGTATCCTGGCTACGCAGTCTCGCAGCGATGCAAGCCAGCCGCCAATAAGACGTGGCCTGGAGCTACCGGCGGCTCAAGAATGATAAGCAGCAGAGGTTGATGGACGGTCCTTGTAATATCGGAGAAGAGGAGGAGGAGGCGGGGCAGCGGGGGAGGATGGGGGGAGGCAGGGGAAAGGGTAGGCCTGTGAGCTTCTAGGAGCCTCAGTTCGTGTTTTGTGTGGCACTGATGATGCAATGTGGTTATGTGGTTATTGAAAGTACTGTCATTTCGAAGGGTGGTAAATGTTGTGAATGATGAGATTCGAATGGAAATTTTTCACCATCAAGCTATTTAAAAATGCGTTTACAAGTGCTAATGTGCATAGACGACCAAAAAAGATTGACATTTGCGAGTATAGTTATTATTTGATGTAACATTTTTAAAGGTTCCGTGGTATTTTTAAAGGTTCCGTGGTGATAGCTCGCAATTATGTGACTGGAGCTTTCTTACATTCTCTGACATTTAGCATCACTATCAGACATACATTTGGTCTGTTAAACAAGTTTTATTTTTAATTACTTTTGCTTGGGTAGGCTTCAATTTCTTTGCATGATTGCTAGTTTATTAAGAAAAACTCGAATCTCTCGTTCATGAAACAAACTTAATTCTTGTTAATTCCCAAGGATTTGATTTGCGAATTTCTCTGTTTAAATTCATTTTTTGTCGATGAATTCACTTATCAAAATATATCTTGTAAGTCTCGAATTTTACAAATGTCATGGGTACAGATAGTCCAATCGTGCCGTATCTTGCTCGCCAGTGCCGGTCTCCAACTCGTGCATTCACGTATTCAACTCGAGACGTCCTAATTTTTACTTGAGTGGCTACCTCACCCATCTGCATTCCATGGAACATTCCTCCTCTAACCATCGCACCAATTAAAGTTCTGGGTCGAGCCTCACGTAATTCCTTTTCACTGCCAGTCTCAGCTTAGACTTTCTCGAACTTTGCTTTCATTAAATTCATGTCAGCCGTGATGCAGGAGTTTCTGTCTCAACATTTTTTTCGGAACTCCTTTTTTCAACGCTCGATTGTCTGTTTATATGATCTTTTGACGGCCCGCTAAGCCCCCAAGTCCTCATCATAGTCCATAAAAACTCAGTCCACAGTCGAGCCTCCATTTGCTTTCACTGCGACTTGATGGTTTGTCTCAAGGAGTCCAAATTGCAAAGAATTTTGACCCTGGACGGAAGCGCGCCGAGCTTCTTCTTGCTTCTTTTTAGTCGGTCTCAGAGGCTCATTTTGCAGCCAAATTCTAAAGTTGCCTTATTGTCGCTCCAAGTTAGGTGCTTTCGGCAAGCTCCCTTTGAAACTGTAAATTCATTCATGACGAAAATTCAAATGTAATGCACTTTATGTCAAAAAGATCATGCAAACTGAAAACCTCAGACTTGCTCGTCTTTTGCAAGTGTATTACTCCCTACAAAATTTGGTCTAAGGGAATAATAATAATCATCGCAAAAGCGCCCCTGTTCGATTACCTTCACAACTTTCACCCTGTGAAGATCTGCGAATTTTTCATCTCACGTTCACAAAACATCTGAACACAATAAATGATGCACGAATCAGTGTTACGCAGGGCGAGTTTCCAAAATAACATCAATGTACGTCCATAATTTACACCAGTGTGTACTGTACATAAAGCGCACCCATCAACGAACAGCGATTGCTAATTGAATGCTCATCATTAACCTGATACGATTTGAGGCCTTCGAGAATTAGCGATGCACAGCCCAAATTTATAAATTCCTATTAATGGTCTCAAATTTTTTTATCATGAAATAACTTTTTCATGAATGAAAGACAGGGGAATTAAGGCTCTCTCCTATTCATGCATGGGAAGCTTTATCGTAGTACGGTCGTGAAAGTGTCTTTGACCTCATTCAGAGGATGTGATTTTACAGCGATCCTAAGTTTGCAGACCATTCTAGGGCACTTCAATTCAAGTCACTCCACACCACGGTGGCATTGCTCGCGTGGCAATTCCGACCATTAGTGAGGACTGCGAGTTCTTGTGCGGCACTAACGTTCTGAGTTACGAAGCGGTCCAAGTTACGGTCTGAGTTACGACATGATCTCGATAAATTTCGGTCCCGGAAACGGCTATAGATTTCTCGCTGAACTCGAAACAGATGTCCGAAAGTGATTCCTAGGTCTCAATTAGAGTGCAATAAAGGTTCTAACAGAGTAGAGGTCTGAACTTGAAGAGTTTGTACTGGCCTGGCTGCCTACATGAATGCTGCGTACATACTTTCTTCTTTCCAACTATGGAAAGAAGAAAGATACAATTTTTTTCCCGTTCGAGTAACCTTTGCTGTGCTGTGCGCGATGTAGTTCAGCAATTTGAGTTGTGACTTTCGGAGATGAAATTTTTTAAATTCAAACTTTCGACCTTTAGTGATATCCCTAACGCGTTGAATGAATCACAAATTAAACCTAAATACTTCCGTTAGGCAATTTTCAAACTCGTTCTTAGCTGGGAAACCTTTTCTTCTTGGGAAATACAGACAGAAATTTACGTGGAAGCACAATTTCTTCAGAGGCCGCTGTGGTGCGAAATTTTCGACCAAGTCTGGAGAGCTAACGCACCAGCAGCACGCACGGTGCCTCACGAAGCCGCAAGTCCTGGCAGACCTGCTGTACGTGGGCTGCCCCGCATGTCTGAGCTGCTCCTGCAGTCCTGTGCATTACTGCTGTGTGCCTTTGGTCCTGATGTTGAAAATCATATTTATGGTCGCAATGGCCGTTTTTAGAATGTTTTTTCATTAATACCACAAGGTACTAGATTTTGCGAATCAGTACGGTAAGCTTTTTTAGCTGCTTTTTTTGCTTTCGTGTATGTGATAAAACTTTACATGAAGCAAAACATAAATATTACTCTGAAACTACAGTAACTGTATTATGTTCGGATTTATTTAAAGGTGCTCCATATGTTTTATTAATATTTCCCACGCCATTTTCGCCCAATCTGGAATTTATGATCAAAGGAAACGAAAATATGTTATACAGAATGAACTAATCCTTACAGTTATTATAAATGGCAAAGGGAATGTATATCTGGCCTTTTTTCATTCTCCTAAGAAGCAATGTCTCCATCATAGCGATCATTTTACATTTTTGCTCTAATGCATCTTACAGATCTACTGTAACCGTTACTATGGTATTCCCCGTGTCCAGAGGGTTATACCTTGTGTTGGAGTCAGTGCAGATTTTTAACCGTGTAACTGTATGTACAAATGACATTATATTCTAAGGATTCTTCAATTTTCTCGGTACTTTTTTGAACACGTGCTTCAATGCAGGATTTTTCGAACTAATTGAAACCTTTCAATGAAATATATACCTATTCGGTCGTACATACTTCAGTGTCATGTTTCTTCAAGGAGTGCTGCATGGTAATTCTCACCTTTAAAAAACGTGGTGTCCACACTTTTGCACATTATAGCTTGAACTTAGTTCCTCAAACGCAGAGTCGCTGCTAAAATATACGAGACGGAGGCGAGGGTCAGACGTAGTCGTGCTTGTGAAAGAGAATCCCCTCAGGGGGCATAAGATAGGCCATAGGCAATAGAGGTAGGTTA